>OMLP01016212.1:0-15281 GCA_900302685.1 Spondyliosoma cantharus
CCGGCGCCCCCTCCTAGACCACCTCAGGAACAGTCTGAAGCCCAGGCCGAGCCCCAGGCACAGGAAGAAACAGAAGCCCAGGGCCCGGCGCAGGAGGAGGAGGAAGAGGAGGAGCAGCAGCAGCAGCAGTGAGAGGAAGCCAGACGGAGCGAGGGCAGTAACAGACAGACGTGAGGCTCTGCCAGCCCGCCCCATGGAGCAGCCGCTGCTCACTAGCTGAATACCGGCTAGTCTGAGCACCTCTCCCACTCTGCCTGCTCCCCCTCCACGCGCTAACAGTGCAGTCTCACTACTCCACTTTCTCCATTCAAAATATGCTGGTCCTGTGTTGAAGAAGGCAGCGGGGGTGTTTTATGGACAGCGCTGTAGAACAAAGAGGATAACACAGATTGGGACTTGCTAGTCTGTGACTCAGGATGCTGCCAGAAGCGTCGGTGTCCTCGCAGTGGAATTCGCCTCGTGGTCGCCACATCCAAAGGCATTTTGGACTTGACTAATCAATATAGTTGGAATCTTTATGCTCATTAGTTTCTTCTCACTTTCCCTTTTTTTTTTGACACTCAGTTGAACTGCTTCCATCCTAACTTTGAGCAGTGTTTAGAGAGAGGGAAAAAAAAAATGAGGCAGGAAAGTTTGAAGTTGAATAATTTAATTTGCTAGCCCCAGTCGAGTTTTAAGGAAAGTCATGTTTCTGCATGTTTTCTCTCGTCATCTTCCAGACTTTATTTTTTAGGCACCTTATTTTCAGATATCGAATGAGTGAACGAATGTTGCATTAATTTTTGCATCGCAATTTTGCATTCATTAGGTATTTGTTTTCGTGGATTTAGATGTCAGGTGTGCATACCTGCACTTCACCCGGGAAAGAACGCTTTTGTTCATTCAGCATTAGTGACAGTGCTAAAATGTTCTCGAGCCATGTTATGCCAGTAGTATAAGAGGAAGAAGCCTGTGATGGCAAGGCAAGGCTGGACTGGGTAGATATTTAATTTAAGTGTACAGGTTCATTCTCTCTGCTACATTTTCACCATGGCAGACACGGACGAGGAACGAGAAGCTGCTGAAGTCTGAGAAATCGAAGCTGTCACCCTTGATGCGGGTCCTGTTTGATAATTCATCCAGACGCCAGTCTTTCACTCTCCAAGCGCAGTGAAAACAGAGCGCACAGAACAAATGTCACAAAAACTGAGTCCAGTGAAAGAAAGTGAGAGGTGTTTGAAGGTGTTACTGTACTTTGGCTCGGATTTCATTCTGGTAGTTTGTTTTTTGGAAGGTAGCTCAATAGTTCAGCCCACATGCCTGTTTTCTCTTTTTCTTTTTTGTTCATTAAGCCTTGTGTTAAGCCAAGGCAGAAACTGGAGCAGCCTTAAATATAGCAGCGCCTCAAACTCTGGATGGTTTCAACAGTAGAGGAAGTGGATTCGTTTTTGTGTGTATGTGTGTGTGTTTGGTAACACAACTTCAGCTGTTGTGAGAATATCCACCCCCTCACCAAAAGTCCAAGATGGAGCTTTGTGCTCTGCCTACACTTCCATTTCAGATGGACCTCTAACCTAAGAAAAGAAGCCAGACAGTTTTTATGGAAAAAAAAAAAAAAAACGGATGAGAAATTTCAGAGTTTGTCACGCGCAGTTCATTTGTTCAGTTCCCACAATATGTGCTTGTTGTTAGAATTATTGAGAGCTTATCAGCCAATACATCTGCATGAAGTGTATGAAGTCGGAGAGGACAGTGGAAAAAATGTTATTCGTAAAAAAGGAAGATAAGAAAATGTTCCAGACTGTCTCACAGAAACATTCACACGTCGGTGCCCACACGACTCCCAATTTGTCTAAAAACGAAACACTGGTCAAGACAGTTGACAAGACTGCATTTTTACCATCGCAAACACAAGTTTATAAAGAAATGAATAAATGATATATGGATATTTAATTCTGAATGTTGTCTTTATTGTCTGAATGTTAAAATGTTACTGTTGCGAGGTGTTGCACTGCTGACATCGACTCAGACCGCCTCTCAGTGGACCTGCGGGTTGTCACTCAGCTTTAGAGGGTGGGCGAGACAAAGTGACAGCTCTGTAAAGCTCAGCATCACATTGTACAGCCCCGGGGGCGACCCATTGACTGGCGCATACGCACTACTATGGAGTGGCTTTGGATCGCCGTGGCAACATGTGCGCTCACGTCCCACTCTGTCAAAGGTAAGTGCTGGAACAAGCAGGAGGGCAGAGCACACGTGAGGCTGCGTGCCGATATTTATTGTTACAGCAGCCGCTGAAACTGGGCCTTCTTTTAGACATGAATGTGCTGCATTAAATCTGGTAACACAACAGCATTTGCATAGAAGTGCATTTAACAGTAAAGTAAAGACAGAAAAGACATGTCTAAAAGTTGCTTATGAGTATTTTAATGCTGTAAATGACATTGTTAAAGAGAAATTAGTTGTTAAATCGTGCGTAAAAGTTTCCAATGGACGTTTTTGGAAATGATTCTCTTTAAGGCAGCGACTGGTGGTGGGAGTATGAGGAGGGGATACGACACTACAGCGAGGAGGCCCTCCAGAAGGTAATGTCACACCTGATTTTATCACTGAATAGACAAGTGTCTTTGTTGGATACTGGACGAGGTCGGAAATCGTAACGTTATTTTGTGTGCCGATTTTTATACATTTTTGTTCGATCAGTAACTGACCGGAAGGCCTTGATTGACAGATTTAGTTAAAAAAAACAACAACACACATTTGGATAAAATAAAAGCAACAAAAACAATATGAACATGTAACAATGGGTAACCTACTTTTAAACATAAGAGGCAGGTTACCACAGGGGGGGACACCTGACCGGACCACATGGACCAGCAGGCATGCTGAGTATGTGCACAACAAGCAGAGCTGTGTCACACTAAAGAAAAGACAATTGCAGTTGCTCAAAGACAACAAGTAATCAGAGAGGTGAAGAAAACATTTTTTTTTAAAAAACAGGAAGAAGACAAGGCCCTCAAGGCTGTGGGTGTCCCAAAATGGACACATAATTGAACATTACCTGAAAGTAGGTGATTAAAAAGGTTTAGACTGAACAGTGACGCCTCTCTCTTGTTTCTCTCTCAGGAGTTTCCGGAGAAAACTCGACCGGTGAGCTTCAAACATCCGTTGTTTCAGTGTCCGGACATGAGTCCCTCTCCGTCTGTCCCATCCTCAGGTCGGTCAATATCATTGCCCCCACCTCCGCCTCTTAAATCAATCTGCTACCCAGTGCTGAAGAAGCAATTTGAAAGCAGCACTGACTTCACACTGGAAGGAAATGAATGATTGCAGGGCAAAGATTTGGTTTACTCAAGCTGCTTAGATAATGAAGTTGAAAGTTGAGATAAGTTGGAACAAACTGACAGCGCTCTGAACTGTAATGAAGGACAGTTGAGGATTAGTAAGCATCCCACATTTGTGATTAAGTACAATGTTGAGTCTATGTAACGTTATACTCAACACGCTAAGAGTCTAATAGTTGAGACGGATAAGTATCAGAAAAATCTGGTGTCTGTAAATAGATTTTCCAAATAAAAACTCAACATGAAAATGTGACCCAAAATCATGACAAAATAGAGAAAAAGCCAGCAAAAGAAATGTATTTCAAAATATTATTGTAGGAAGTGTGCAGTCGTTCACAGGTCACACATAAACCAAAAAAGATGAAGTGCTACACTACTCACGGGAATGTGCATTCATTTCTTCTCTGTCTTTCCTTCCACCCTCTGGTCCAGTTGAGTTTGTGAAGGCGGCAGATATCAAAGTCATCGCTGCTCTGGGGGATTCATTGACTGTAAGTGTTATCTGTTGTTCTTTCTTCAGGCCTCAATGGTTATACAGAACATGAGAGACACTACTGTTGGACTATCGGTACGCTGTTTCAGTCATGACGGCTAAATGTTGCAGTGACAGAACTGTAGCCAAACTGGAAACGTCCACTTTTTTGAAGAGCAAAATGTCTGAGAATTGACATTTTTTTACAAAGAAACTTATTACAGAGCTCACTGACTCTATAAACTCACATAAATGACGGCACAATGATTTTAAAAAATATATAATTTTAGACTGGTACTCATAAGGAAGCTAACACCAGTGACAATATTCATGAAAAATGCATTTTTACACGAGAAACTCACTAAATCATGTAATTAAATCCCTTAAAATATAAATGTGAAAATGTCCTATAACTGATAAGAGACAGTGGACTTAACCAAGATCTTCAGAACACAGGTGAAAGGAGGTAAAATGATGTCATCAGTGTGATTTTATTTAAAAAAAATAATAGACAGACAGATAGATAAAACAAAATACAACAACATTTCTGGTGCACTCATGTACTGGACTCAGAATACATAAATAAAAGTAGATAAAATAGATATTATACCCTAAAATACAATAAATAATGCTTTCATTCATCATCAAATAATAGACCTTTGTCACACAGCAACACCAGTGATGTGACTCCAGGGTTAAATGTCATTAGAAATTGTATTGGAATTTTATTTTTATGTCATTTCTATAATTACATTTTCATTATTGCATTTTATGGTAGAAAAACATGGTTTTGATCTCAAAATTAAAAAAAATTGTCAAAACTATTGAAAGGCAGATGTCTGCAGGTTTCTCAGTCGCTGTGTCACTCCTTTTCAGACGGGCATAGGCGCCAACGCCACCACCGTCCTCGGGATTCCCATCGAGTATCGTCACGTGTCGTGGAGGTGACAGAAATCACGTGTGACACCTGTAATGCAGATAGTAACCCTGCTGCAGAGGTCCTGCATGTAGACGGCACATACTATGAATAATCCTCATCCATCCTCACTTTTTCAACAACAAGGCAAACCTTCGATTTAACAGTTCTAATAATGACACCGCTGTCTTTGACATTTCTTTGTCTTGCAGTATCGGAGGCTACGGCTCGTTTCAGGATGCCATTACTTTGGCAAGTAAGATCTTTAAATCACTGACGATATAGAACGTTATTGTTTTGCATACGTGCCATGTGCAAACTGCAGACTCAGCATGTCGTCTTTACTCGTTTGGTTTCTAAATGTGCTCTTCAGACATCATCAAGCTTTTCAACCCCAACCTGCTGGGCGCCGCTCCGGGGAAGACAGTTCATGGGATGCAGGCTCATATCAGTGACACGGGCTTCAACCTGGCTGTGACTGGACACAACACCTTGTAAGGACTCGTCAGGGAGACGAGGACAGTTCTGTGGGTTGTGAAGCAACTGTAGCTGTGAAGTGCGGCTCTCGCTGTTTGTAAAGATCCTTGTCATTCCTCCTTTCTAGCAACCTTCCCGGCCAGACGAGACATCTGATCGACACCCTGAGGGGTTATGAGGTACAGTGGTGCTCTGTTTTTTTCTCTAAAACATGATGGAGCTGGTTTATTAAAACTCAACAGCTAGAATCTGAGATGTCCCGCTGTCCCTGAATCTGTCTTTTACGGACCAAATCTGTTGTCCTTCCATCAGGGTCTGAACTTTGAAGAGGACTGGAAGCTTTTGACCATCCTCATGGGCATGAACGACATCTGTGACTACTGCAAAGATAAGGTCCGTCCGTTTCTCCTTGAAATAAAAAAAGAAAATGTGCTTTTTTTTTTTTTTTTTAACGGAATCTGAGATCTGTCAAATCCTTGTTATTAATCTCTGCAGATTCTCCGTGTTCTCTCTAGGCTCTCTTTTCAGTGGATAACTTCATCCACTACATTACCGTCTCCTTGGAAATGCTTATGAATGAGGTATAAAAACACACACACACACACACACACGTCTGAATTTGTGAGGTTTCAGTATAGTGTTGGAATTCATGCTACAGCGAGGGCATCCTCTCCTCCAGGTTCCTCGTATGATCGTAAACGTCGTTCAGATCCTGCCCATGCAGACTCTGAGGGAGGTGCAGAAGCCCACCCCGGGGTGCCTGCTCCAAAGGTAAAGAACCTCTTCACGCATGCATTAAAACTAACAAAGCGAATGTGTGTCTGACAGGATACGAGGATGCTTAAAATGGCACCTTTTGCTCTCAGTACAAAGAAAGACGCGATAGCGTGATAACCAAAGGGAGTCAAAGCAGAAGCGAAAAACAAAGGTGGTTTATTTTCTGCTCAACATAATACTTTGAATCACCACAAAGGTTCTCAACGTGCGGGGGAGGATGAGAGAAGGCCGTGCCAAACAAAACAAAGATGAATATAACCAAACTAGACCTGACTAATTCCTACCGCTGACAATAGAAACACGCACAAAAAAAAAACAAACTCACCTATCACTGACTGAAAGAAAAGTATAAAGGTTAACTCAACTTACCGATAGTCCTCCACCTCCCACCGCAGACCTATTTTCTATTATTCTTCACAAGTGTGCTCAGACAATGCAGCGCAGCATCAAAGGGTCAAAGAGAAAAGAGCAGGGTATAAGCAGAGCCCTCGAGCGGAGAGAATCGCTGCAGCTGAATTTCAAAGAGGCAGAATACAGAGAGACAGAAGTACGATGACTGGCAGCTCCTAGTTACCACATGATTTACTGATGTATTGATCGGCAATACTGGGCTGCTAGTATTTCCAGTTAACGCCTGGGAACTATTTTGAGGCTCCACAATCCGCCGTTGTCCGCAGGAGAAAGAAAGTGGAGATGACCCGATCCTCTCTCTACTCATGGGCTGGTGGGAGAGCGAATGTTCTGAATGTTGATTGGCCAGCTCAACGTCAGAGAGGCTCAATGGGCAGCATGACCAGACTGCACAGGTGGAGATCAATCATGTGGTTGGCACCTGAAGAGAAAACAGGGGGTTGGAGGAGAGAAAGGAAAAGCACTTTGCCTCACCTGGCACGTTACAGCGCCTCTTCCCCTCCGCCTCTTTAAAAATGACAGATTAAACAAACTCATTTTCCTTTTCACAAGTTTAACAGCTGGACGTCAGACGTTTTCCTACCTCCATGTAAAGTCCTCTCTCTGGCGTTTGTGTACCAGAGGTTTCAAGTTTCCACATCGCACCAGGATAAGGCTGCCTAGCTATCTGTGATGTCACAAACCACGTGTGTTGGCCCGCCTCCTTAAAATCAGATTTTCAATGAGCACAGAGAAAACTTTCACTTTCAGCAGTTACTGTGAAAATATTCCGTCCGGTGTCAAACGCTGCAGGTACGTCATCCTACAACGCGGAGCTCAAACATTCAACAGTGGGAACGAGAAGAAAACGAAGCCGTACTTTAACTTTGCAACTGACCTTTGTTGTGCAGTAACCACGTCAGACACACATTATAGTATTTTTTTAAATGTAAAACATGTCTAGTAATCAAATCCTGCAGCTGTATATGTACATGACATGTGTTCCTGGTCCATCACAGGAATTACTGACATCATGTAACGTTTTTTTTCTTAATTTTGCATCTGACTGAACCTTTTGTTTTTGTTTTTTTTACTCTATTTTAGATCTTTCTGCTCGTGCCTGATAGAGCCAGAAGCCAAGTCTCCTGAACTGCAGGAGCTGATAGAAGTTAATCTGGAGTTCCAGGTACAGTTTATACACCTCTCAATATATTAAAAGTTCATGTTATCCATAATGGGAAACGTCATTTTTAATAATTATCAACCACCCTGCAAGATCCTAACTCACTCTCTATTGAAACACTATAACGTACAAACTGTTCCATGCACCCAAAACATTACTTGTTGATTTCACGTAAATAATTTACATGATCGCCGTTATTATAAATGAATGAAAAAGCAGATAAATAGATTTTTTTTGGGGGGTTCACTGCCATCCACAGAAAAGACTTGAGGAGCTGCTGTTCACCGACCATTTCTTCAGGGACGACTTTGCCGTCATTCACCAGCCCTTCCTGAAACACGCCGACCCTCCGCGCCTCCCGGTAATCTATCCCCACTGCATCCACCACGACAATATGCGTCACGAGATGAATCAGCGAGAGAAACATCGCACAGAAAACAATTCCATCACCCCGAGCGTGACACCTGTAGCTTTCGGCTTTGTTAACGCGAGGCTGAAGACGAGAGTATCACCAACAACACGCTACACTTGCGTATATGTTTTGTTTTTCTTTTTGTCTCCATGAGCAGAACGGGAAGATCGACATGACCTTCTTCACTCACGACTGCTTCCACTTCACCATAAAGGGGCACGAGGAGCTGGCCAAGGGGCTGTGGAACAACATGGTGAACAATGAGCCGCGCCGCTTGTATTTCACGGCACACAGGGGGAGGTCAGAGGTCAACAATCAACCCACTCACACCTGGAAGGATTCGCTTGTGTGGAGTAAAATCTGTGCTCACAAAAGGGGGAGAAATAACAATAGAGGGAGAGAAGCTGCAGATCGAGAGTGGCAATGAAGGACACGGTTTTATTTTTAAACGCAAGCTTACTAGAGCTCCATTTGGGGAGAAAAATCATATTTCTGCGATGCTTTATATGAAGCTCCCCCTGTTTATTGTTAGATTTTAAGACATTTATGCGCACCTACAAGAAACAGTTAATCATGCTTTTTGCAGCTATTAAATCTAAAGTGAGAGCAGAACCTTATTAAGGAGACATATTATGCACATTTTCAGGTTCTTAATTTTATTTTGGGTCACTTCTAAGAACAGGTTTAAATGCTTTAATGCTCAAAAAACAACATTTTCACATCCTGTCTAGTGCTGCAGCTCTGTACTGATCCTCCGTCTGAAACACTCCATTTTAGTTACTTACTGTTACTCAGTCTGCTCCAACTTAGGGGGGTCTTCACCCAAGTAACTGAACAGTTCTACTGCAGCATGGACTCATATGCACATAGGGCCTGATCTCTAGCTGCAAAAAGTATAGTTAACTGCTAATAGATGCATAATAAAATATGTTTAAATCTTAATAAAGCAACAAACAGCTTAGTAAAGGTCTAGCTGAAGGCTAGTTTGTAGTGCTACTATAAACAACTATCCTTTGATTAATGTTCTTAAATATGCAATTATGTAAGAACTTTAGTTTGAAACGTCCAAATATAAACGTAAATTATCAACTGAATGTGAAGAATTCATCTACGTGCTGTGTCGCAGAGATAGCTAATGACGTTAGCATGCTAAACAGCTAGCCCGGGGCGGGAGAACCTCTGTCTCCCGAGGGTCCAAAGCTTTAGCGGCGTGAACATCAAGAGTCAGAGTAGTCAGACTAGCTGCACGGCTAACTAAGCTGACAAGCTAATGGCAGCTCCAGCTAGCAGCAGTTAGCAGTTACTCTGGGGATATGCTGCCGCCTGTTTGATTGGAGGATAAATTCAACAGGTGGGCGGTTCTTACATATTGCACCTTTTTAACCAGGCTATAAATAAATGCAGCGTTTCCTTTTGAATGCTTTTAAATGTCTGATCCAATCAGAAATGTGTAATTAATAACACTTTAATTTAATTTAATTAACACTAACCATAACAAGCATCTTATCTAATGATTATCAGAAGGACTGACAGGGGTTTCAACATATTTCAAAACAGACTTATTCTGTTCCGCCCACGTTAACCTCCTGCTCTCTCTGTCTCTTCTGCTCGCAGTTTCAGCCCGAAGGAGGAAAAATGATTGTGAGCAGCTTCTCTGACCCCATCAGTCTCATCTGTCCACCTATGGTAGGATCTGACCGAGTGTGTCTTTTCACCTGAAAGCTTTCATGCATTCTTAATCAGACAGCCAAAGCAAAGATTCCCAATGACCTGTAATCCTGTGTTATATCGAGGAGAAAGAGGACGAGCTGTATTTTTTCAAAGGATGTTGGTTTTTATGGTAATTCGTACCTTTGAAGGTGCACAGGATTAACATAATCTTCAGAGGTTTGAAACTTTCTTAAGACACATAATCAGTCGCAGTTTACATTTTACAGCCATTTTTATTTATGAATATTATGCTAATGCCGTGTTCCAGCAGATTTAGTGTCGGCCCATTAAGGGGGAGGCTCAGACCTCGGAGACTTTCATGTCAGTTGTTCAACGGCAGCGTTTTAATGCTAGAATTGACCTATTTCGCCGTTTCTCACACTGTACCGAACATGTTGTCTTTCTGTTCGTCCTCTGGGTTCTGGGTTTGTTTGGTGTCAGAACATCTTGGACACACAGCTACGTGTCCAGAGACAGTCCCTGCATGCAGCTGCTTTACCATCCAACCACAATATGAATAAGACCAAAAGGAAAATAATGAAATAAATAGATTAAATATTCATCCTGATTTGCAAGTCTGCACTTTGATTTGAACGCAGCTGTGACAGAATAGAAACCAGTGTCTGTCTGGCTGATTGTGAATGCACGTGGGGACGAGATGATGCTTTGGGAAGTAGTTCTCAGTTCTTGTGTAATTAACGAGCTGAAACACTCACACTCGTCCTCTCTGCGTCTTCCTCCGAAGGAACACCCATATATCTTCACCCGACCCATCGCAGCCAAGTCCAGCCAGCCTCCACTGCAGTCCGATGCTCTGTCGCAGGCAGCTGTCTTCCTCCCTCTCTCTCTCCTCGTGGGTTTGGGACGTCTCGGACTCGTGTAGCCTTTTTCACTCTTGCTGGACTATTTTTCCAAGCCCGTCACTGCTCCATCGGTTACTGTTGAGACGATACAGTGGATCACCTGCAGAGGAGAGCTCGTGAGCCACTCTTTTGCAACTTTGCATGTCCGTGGCCTGCTGCTGTTTTTTTTTTTAAAAGATCTGAAACCCCCTGAGTTAACGTGACAGAGAATCCTGCCTCCTGAATATTTAATTTGTATGCAGTTGGAGGTGGTGAGCAGACAGTTTTCTGTTTTGCCTCATACATTTTTAGTTCATCAAGCACCAGGATGTTTGACCTGCTTTGACCACGCACACCACCTGTGGGGACGATCTTCTGCGTTTCTCTCACATTTGTAATTAAAAAGGTGTTTTTTCTTTTTCTTTTTTTTTTTTTTTTTAAAGGAAAAGTCTTGCTGCTGTGACTTAACTGCAGATTTTGTAACTAGGGAAACATCAAGTAACAACTTTTGAATTTGTTCATGTGACATTTGTACATTCATACTTAAGACATTAAACTAATTAGACTTCCTCCACAACCTGTCAGTGTGTGTTAAATCTCATATTTTATTTGTCTATTGATATTTATAGGATACAATTAAAACTGCTCTGATATTAAAGGGTAAGTCCACCAACTTTACACATTAAAGTGTGTTTACAGGTCTTGGTTGAGCACAATGGGGAAAAAAGTAGTATGAAAGCAGTACAAAGTTTATCGTGTCTCCAGAGGAAGCTCATGCAATCTGATAAACTGCCTCCAGTGGTGTCGCTCAGTGGCGAAGTTGCATTGTGGGTAATGCATGTTTTGAAAAGCAGTCCACTGGTCTAGCGTTGCGTTCCTATAACACTGTCGGACCCGTCATGGACAGCTTGCAAACAAATGATCAAAAACTGATACAACCATTTTTATTACGCGCGTCACCAACAACATCATTACAGAAAATGTTTGATCAGAGGCAACAATCAAGTCACATAATACTGATTGCCAGAATCTTTAGACACGTTGCACTGCATCTAAAGTGAGCTAACATTTGCAAAACTCGAGCTAACTAGATAGAGGAGTTTGTCTAATGTTCATTAAAGTGAAGATCATGAATATATCCTTTCTGTCGGCTCTATATCTGTATCTGATGAACACTGCGCCACCTGGCTACACGGGACCAGCGGCGTCATGTTCCTTATTGACAAGCTCGTCCGACCTAGCAACAGTAACTAAGAGGAGGCCGGACTAATGATTGGTCAATTATCAGATTAGATTCAGGTTCCTTTGGAGCCACAAAAGGCTTTGTGCTACTTTTTTACACATATGCAGTAATACTCACCAAGACCTGTAAAGTTACCCTTTAACAAAGTTCACATGTTCAATTCTGTCGCAATGACAATGAAGAGAAAAAAAGGCAGATAATCATCCAAATCAAAGTGATCGCCAGGGACCCCGCTACAGCAGCGGGCTCCGATCAGCTGGACTGGAGCCATTTCAAGACTGGAAAGCGTTTGTCATCCATTTCACCCACTGGGACTTTTCAAACCAGAGACGGTTTGTCACACGTCTGCTCCTCATCTCCGGGCTGCTGCTGGCCCACTTTCACTCCTCTGTCCTGCAGTAACTGGGATTTTGATACAGCGCAGGAAAATGTTCTCACCACGGTGGAGAAAAACACTCAAAGTATCGTACATGCGACTGGATGCGGAGCAGAGGAGCTATTGTTCTGTATCTGCACACAGATTAAACTCACTTGAATATGGCATAATGATCGTCTACTCTGGACGAGCTTCCATCTCAGGTGAAGAACACCACGGCGAGTATTGCCTCTGTTTGATTAGCATGATTACGAGTGCAGGTGGAAGCTATAATAAGCGCAGCTCAGGTTACTCACTAACAAACACAGAATGCACTCAGCATGGTGGGGTTGAGTTGTATAGAGCAGAATCTTGTTTCTAGGTAAACACGTCTTACGGCACATAATGCAGGCAAAACCCACTGGATGTTGAATAGGAGGGATCCATTATAATGTGTTTACTTAGTGAAACATTTCCAATGATAAAGATGTGAGTATACAAAGAAGGCGGTTCACCCAGTATGTACTTGGTGACTAAAATCTATATTTCCTGTGTCCCCATTCTCTACTTTTTTTTCCTCTGTGGGCTGAATTTCAAGCAGTCCTCTTAGCTGCCGGATTTCATAATGACCTTATTATTGCATTCATAGAAAAAAAAACAAAAAAAAAACAACCTTCGTCATGTTTAAACAAAAGCCCGTGGCTGGTTTATGTGGGACGAATATCGGTGACGTAAACAGGCCTTTATAGTCTCTCTGAAAGCCTAATGAGATCTTTGGGAGCGCAGCGGACGGTGCAGGAGGAAATTTGAAAACAGCAAACAGTCCGAGCCACACCTCGGAAAACATCTTTGTCTGTCGTTTGTTTTGAAGTTGATGTGTCGCTAATAAAAGAGAACACGACCATCTGGGCTCCGTGTACATCATGTGAAAGCAAACAATTTTGGGATTTTCCATATGGGGCTAGTTACAAAGGCAATGAACGCTAATAAACAGAAATGCCTTTGTGTAGTGAAACTATAACATAAAATCTAGTTCAAGGACTTTTAATCAAAAAATTCAAGACAATTCTGTAACTCTCTCACTTCACCTTTCTAAAACACATGCTTGAATAATACATAATGATAAAATAATGTCATGTGGTGTCATCCAGTAATGATTGATAACTTAAAGATACCTTGCATGCTGAGAAAGGGACATTTCTGATGCAAACATGTATATAAAGTAAATAGATTAATATAAGAATGAATAAATAATCATACAAATACAAATACAGATTTATGTATTTGTGGTGACAAAAAAGCATTTAATGACAATTGTTTATTTACCCATTTATTTGAGCTTTTATCGATACAATATTTAATTAATTTACGCATTTTATTATGAAATCGTTCGTGAAATGTCATTAACATATTTGATGTCAGCCCTTAAACCATCTATAGATGTATGACCCAGCGGTCTAAAGAATCAATACTGGTATTGACAATCCACAATAAGACCCCTGACAGAACATCAATACCGGGTCTTTTCCCCTCTCTTCATGACTCATCCTCTGGGGACCATGAAATTAAGCTAATGAAACTGTCATGCTAATGCATCCTAAAGGTGTTGACAATCAGCCTGAGCCAAAATGGTGGACAGACGGACCAACATTGCCGATCCCTGATATGACAGCAGGTGCAAGTGGCTGATTAATGCATTACTTTATTTTTATTAGATTATATTACAATTTTTACCATGTTTTGTAGCCTAAGGATGAGTTTTAAAGGATGTAGATGGTGACATGTTGTAAAAACAACTGAAAAAAACGCAAGAGAGATCCTAAATTGATTTGAAAAAACTTTATTTACACCATTTTTTAAGGGGAAATTGTCACTTTAGCTATACAGTTATTTCTTATACACCCTTTTTAAAGGTTTCTAGGGTTTTCAACTCAATTTGACGTCCAATGTAATCCAAGTCTCCAGAAGCCCCGAGATGTCAAATTGAGTTGAAAAGTCGTCCCCATCTACTTGAGTTATTCAGGAGATTGCAGCAATTTCATGTTTTCATTTTTGGTGTGAACTTTAGCTATTCAGTTATTTCTCATACCCCCTTTCTAAAGGTTTCTAGGGTTTAAAATAACGACCTTTCAACTCAATTTGACATCTGAGGGCTTCCGGAGACTTGGATTACACTGGACTTTACAACTTTTACTATACAAAAACAACTCCCCATCCACTTCAGTTGTACAGGAGGATGCTGCAATTTCATGTTTTCATCTTTGTGGTGAACTTATCCTTTAAAACTCGTTCTCAGGCTACAAAACACGGTGAAGTAATGCATAAATGAATGCAGGATGTATCATGAAATCTTGTTGTTCGCCACTTGTTAACGCTTCATGTATCATCAGTTGAATGATATTAATCAAAGTTAAGGTTACTTTATCGTCCCGTGTGGGAGAAGCTTGTCTTGGATTGAGGGAACTGCTGCATCACACCAGACAATACAGTGAAAAGAAGACAATAATTTCATACTTTTATCTGCACGCAACCGAATCCAATCAGGGTGAGCAGACAACGACTACATTTTTATTTTTGGGCGAACTTATCCTTTAATCGAAACACATTGAAAGGTAAGCTTTCAAAATGTTCACGTCTGTGCAGCTCACTGAATCAGATATTAGGGGGGGAAAAAAGTACTTAATTCTTATCTATACTTGTGACATTTCTGTTCCCAAACACTGTATAATATGTCAAACGTGAAATCCCATTTTGATCCCCGCCCTGTCACTGATAAGAAGGGTGAATGCTGCATTGTTAACGGCTTACGCAGTGAGGGAAAAAAGGGCCACCTGTCCACATGATCAGAGCAAGGCACAGTGGCGGCCATGACAGCAGTCATTTCCAATAAGCTGTCACCTAGCAACACATCCGGGGAGGCAGGAGACATGATCAGCAAACACAGCCTGACGATGCAGCTTTGTTCACAACACAATGGAGACAAAGACTTGTGATTAAGACACTTTCCATCCCTGCAAAAATGCACGATTTAGTTTTTTTATCAGCAAGCTTACTGCAGAATAGACCTTTAATGGAAGTGGTTGCCAGGTCAGAACTTGTATATAAGTACAGTTAAAACAAAATTAAAATCCTCGCCCATCACTGTGATGCACTCCAACAACATGTGCACGCCCCCCCCCCC
>OMLP01016213.1:16867-34804 GCA_900302685.1 Spondyliosoma cantharus
AAATAGAATCAGAGGGGAGAGAAGAGTCGAGAAATAGATGATGGTGATGATTTGTTGGATATAAAGGATGTCAGTGGAAGTATATTGACTCAAGAACTGCACTTAATTGTAATTTTTTAGGCGCTTTACTTGATTATTTAAATTTTCTGGTACTTCACTTCTTCAATTCAGAGGGAAATATAGTACATTTGTCACTTTGTCACATTTATTTGATAACTTAAGTGTCTTAGCACATTCAGATTAATAATACAAAGGATAATTAACCAAAAAAATGATAAAATGTTAACGATCCTCCGGTGAAATTCACAGACTACCCAGGATTACATGTGCTAGAAAAATACTGAAGTGATGAAGACATCAAATATCACAACACAATATTATAATGAACATTAATCTGTTGTTTAAAATCGAGTTTTCGGACCTGAGCAACAGGCGTTAATTAACTATATATAAACAGTCTTTTCTCTGATGGTCCAGTTTGCTGCTGCAGGTCATTTGTAACCATCAGAGGAATCAGAGACTGTTTCATAAACACTTAAAAGTTCCTCGTTGTCACTTTAAGCAGAGTTTTGAATGCAGGACTTTTACTTATTATTCATAAGTTGTTGTATTGCTGCTTTTGCTTCAGTGAAAGATCTGAGTGCATGAATAACTGAATAGAAAAGACAGAAAAGGAAGAGGAGGAGGAGGACAAACATGCAGCAGCAGGATAAAAGATCAGAGTGATGAGGGATTGAGGACCCATTTAATTAAAGTTGGAGGTCGCGCCGGGTCTCATTCACACAAGTTTGGTTCATCTTTTCATCCGTACAGCGGCGACAGAACGAGCTGTTCTTTCACATTTCAAACCGTTTTCTAGATGACAATTCATTTTTATGTCACATTTGAATTAACCAGTAATTTAAACGCGACCCAAGTCGTCACTAACTGCCCGCCTCACCTGAATGACGAGCTAATGATACCGCGAGGAGGTCGTTTTAATCACCTGTTTCAACAAGTGCACGAAAATGACATTGTGTTCACTGTGAAGTGATAAAACCCTCATGTGGCTGTAGGAAAAATGACAATGACAATCATTAGTATTGAGCAACAAACACAGAGGAAGAACTCAAATACAATACTTATATTTCGTCACTGCGACGAAGGACGTTGTTCGCTTTTCATTCCCTGTTTCCAACCCGAACCACAATCACTGCTGAAACAACACAAGCTGTTTTTGTGGCTCAACACAACTACACCTTTAATATACATTCTCCAACTGTGATTCTTAACTTCAAATCAGGAAAAGTTACCATACATGCTTTTCCATCAACGGTCGACCTGCTAAAAATCGCTTATTGACCCCATTCCCACAAAGTCTGTGATTTAAAGACCCATTGTGAAAGAAGCGTCTGTAAAATTCTTTTAAGCGTCACAACCGCCCGCGGGATGACTCGTTTCACTCTCAGATAACTTTTGGAAAGTCTACAAGAGCCGTACAATTACATTATTCAAGATTCAAGTTAGCCGGAAGCTAAACCGGAAGTTAGCAAACTCGGTTGGGCGATCCAGGTATGTTCACAACCGGGAAGTCGAGCTTTTATGGCTTCAATCCACCGCTCCAGAGCTCCACCTACTCCACCGTGTCCAGTGATAAAAATGTCCTTCCATATTTACGCGGCACCACCGGATGTTGATAGCGTATCATAACCTCTGGGACAGAATTTAGCCTCAACTGACCTGCGTGTACACACTCCCACTGCAAACAAAAGCCTGATCTTACCGGGTTTAAGTGGGATTTTGACCAGTAGAAAAGGGGTATTATATGTTGTTCCAGGTACATTATCGACACAGCGCAAGAGAGGGCGGTTGTATGACACAGATCCCGCCCCTTCCCCCCTTCAAAGTCAATCGTTTGTGCTTTTAGCAGGCAAACTGGCAAAGATATCAGTCGATCTCATTATTGCTTCGACAGGAGCGCACAGTCGAGATTCACGATGGATTTCTTATGAGCATGAAAGAAAGTCAAACTCTTTTCATCACGGTATTTGTTCAGGTGCTCTGGCGGGATGAGCTGACAACATGCGTTTGTCAAAAGAAGAACAACCTGCAGGGAAAAAGGTATTTTAAACCTTAATTTGGGGCAATGAACTATTTAAGCTTTTATTTTTTAAATCAGATTCTTCCTCTTTATGTCTCAGTTACCACTGACAGTGAAATTATGTCTCTATCTCTGCATTCATTTAGACAGAAACCTGGTCTTTTTAGTCTACACCAACCAAGATGGTTGCCGAGGGGCGAGACTTGTGGACACTCTGATTGCAATGTCGATTTCACCGTATTAGCAAACAGACATGTTATTTTACATCCGTGGCATTAAATCGAACTGCTTCCTCGCACGACCTCTCAGGTGGTTCAGCGTCAGGATTATTTCTATTCTGCGCTCGTGAAGGGCAACAGAGCGACGGCGGGTCACGACCTCTGAAGCACAAACATCTATTATTACATTTTTGTTCAAGTTCAAACAGAGAAGAAAGCCACACACACACACGCACATATATAGTCCATACATCTATAGAAACAGGTCAGTGAACAGTTTTAATTTAATATGGAAATGATGTGAATCACAGCACGACCTTCACCTCGCCTCAAAACGACTATATATAGTCTATATGAACTCATATAATGTGTGTGTGTGTGTGTGTGTGTGCCCACGCTACCTTTGATGTGCAGAAAGAAGAATCACTGTACAGCTTTTAACCGGAGGCGGTACAACAGTTTTATTCTTTAATCTGCTCCTTACTGTAGGAGGCTGTGAGTGTGTGTGAGTGTGTGTGAGTGTGTGTGTGATCTGTTTATCATCTTGTGGCGGCACAAAGATGTTAACATTTATTTTCAGCTTATTAGAGTCCGTGTTATACACTGTCACCTACATGGTGACATGGAAATTAAACGACATCACTGCTGCAGCGTTCAGAGTCGTTAAACGTGTTTTCAACTCGTCTCAGCTAAAAATGACTCAATCAGACAAATCAACCTGGTTTTGTGTCTTTGAACAGTTAATATACACTTTCATCTGCTTTCTGCTCCACACACACACACACACACACACACACACTTACACACTCACTCACACACTCACTCACACAATCTAAATCATATCTGATACTGTTGCACGTTGTGGTGCAGCAAACATGAATCAGGACGGCTCTTTTCATCCCTCCCAGTCCATTAAAAATAACAGGAGTCTCAACAGGAAGACGCGACAGAGCCAGAGTTATTTTTAAGCTGAAAGCTGAAAAGCTGATTCGTGCTGTGTCACACACTCAAAACTCACAAATTCTCAGGACCAAGAGGCAACAAACAGAGCGGATTTTAAAAAATAAAGATTCTTATTTTTTGAAAGATTAATAAACAGAATCAGGAAGGAGGGAGGAGGAGTAGGAGGAGGCAGTGACCACATTTAAATCTCAGTTGCAGGAACAGGACGACCCAGGACTGAATAAACACCTCCGAGACAGTCTCAACAAACACAGGACAGTGTAAACTAAATCTTCCCCTTCAGAAAACGTCGTGTTTAAGAGGTGAAATGACGCCGAGGTCAAACCAAGAGTCAGGAGTGGAGACGTGTCACCCCGACAGCTGCTTCACATTCGTCTCACTTCAAGCTGTTCCTGTTATTTTGTCCACCTCCTGTATGCAGGAAACTGACTTTGGAGCAGTAAAAAAAAAAAAACAAACACACACACACACAAGGTTGCCAAGATAAACCACCTCATCCCCCCCGCGGGGAGCGTCACCATGGCGACCGGGCAGCATCCCCCACCATTATCTCGGCAACAGCAGTTTGTGACCCGAGGGGAGCGACGAGGACACACACACACACACACACACAATGCATGCAGTGTGTGTGTGTGTGTGTGTGTGTTTGTGACTTCACAACTTAAAAGGATGTGTGGACTTGATGTACTGACCTCTGTCAGCGGACTCTCCTTCACATGAGTGAACAGCGGGAGGGTAAAGAAACACGGCGGTGTCATATTTCACAAGACAAACACTCGACAACACACCGACAGCATCGACTGAATCTTATCACGCACAGTTTGTTCGGCACGCTGTCCTGAAACCTGCGGTAACTTCAAAATTCGGCTCAAGAATCAGATTAAAATCACAGGATGCAGCTGACAAACCTCCACACAGGTGTGCGGTTGAACACAACCTGCAGGTGGCGCTGCTGGGCGTTGCCCTCTGCACGGCTTCAGCTGCACTCAGGTGGGTCGTGGAGCTCCGTTTGGGACAGAATACCGTTTAAACTATTTCTGTTTTAGTGCCTTAATGATACCGAGGTTCAACATGGGAGCAATTCTTTATTTTGGTGCTTCAATTAAATACAGAGAGACATGCAGTTTGCTAGAATACAGTCTTTGGACACCTGGTAGTTATTCTGGTAGGTGGCTGGAAGCAAACGAGGACACACATCAATGAAACCTGCGTTGGGGCCAAACTGTGGTGACGGCGGTACTGAAGTCTAAGGGAGACGATGGAGAAACACACTAAATCCCAACATATCAGCGATATTTGGTCAGACCTGCCACGTTTGATCACGATACTATCAATAAAAATCATACAACTCGGATTCGTTGGGCTTTAGTGTGTGAAGCAATGACCCTTCCTTTCTTTTTTAGGTTTCTTAGCAGCAGTAGATACTAGAGCTTCGCCTTCATCCTTGTCTCAGTTGGTTGATGCCAATATTAGGCAGTAACACAATTCCATTATCAACATATAGTTTGATATTCTTAAACACATTTTTTGTACAATCATCCCTGAAATGTGGTTATCAAGCCCTTGTGACTCAGATACGTATAAAAGTAGGATTTTTACAATCTAACAATAAACTTTATAGTCTTAAAATGACATCAGTGGAATGAAACTACCTCAAGCATCTTTTTCTGGATTGTGTTACACTTCAGACGACATGTAAGACGATATATCTGCCACTGGCAAATATCGCCCAACTGGGATATCAGTCAGGCTCCAGCATAGAGTAAAATGGTTGTATAAGTTATGAGCCTTCAATTTAATCTGAAGTCCAGCTGCTTGTGGCCTGTAAGTGCACAAGGCTGATACTCAAAGTAATGATGTGGTGACATCCAGCCGTGACGTTGCCAGAGGTTAAAAGGTTGTTTATCCAACTTCAGATGAAGACTAGAGTGACTCTGTCTGATCCAAGTACAAGTAAAGGAGATAGTACTGAAGTTTGGAGCGCAGCCCTATCTGTGCTGGCATGCTACAAGCTAACGCAGCTAACACAGTTCTTTTCTATCTCAAAGTTCTGATCACCCACAACCCGACATGTCAGAGTGACATTTCATGCCGTTGCTTTATCAACAACAGGGAAAGACGACCCGTCAACACGCTTGCAGATACAATCGATGAAAGTAACGGAACAAGATGAGATGAATCACTGCGGGAACTCTTTGGAGGAGTTCAACTTTGAATATCACGTCTCGCTCTCGAAGGCTCGTTGAAGCGAGCGCTTGAGAACAGCACGGAGTCATTAATGTGGATTTAACCATTTTAAAAGACTCAGTAATTTGTGGGTTTATTAAATCAGTTTTACATTCTAAACCTTTGAGCGCGTAGGAAATGCACCAGTTGCCATGACAGCCCGTTGAAAATTGGCCTAATTTGTCAATTTGTAGAGGTTAGAGGAGTCTTGAGAGGAACCGCAGTCTGAGTATAGAACAAGACAATAAAGCTGTCAGAGTTTAAGGTCCAGACCCCCTCAAGGCTCCGGCCGAGTGGTGGGAAATGAAATACGTCTTCACTCGTTCTTCTTTCAGGCCTGGTGGACGCACGTCACCACGCGGCTGACGTCATGAATAGTGCCAGAAAGCTTTCTGCTGCTGTGAGCTGCTGTCAGACTCTCTCCTGAGTCTGTGAAGACAAAACTGCAGATACTGAAGCCGAGGCTCATTCAGGAAAGAAACAGCAGAGAAAGTTTGTTGAGAAATGAAAGCAACTATTGGAACATAAAACAACAGCCATGGATCATTTCGATGGTTCACTGGCTTCCTCTCTTATTCTGACTTTGTGCCCTAAACGTCTGGTTTGCACTACATAACTTGGATAAGTGTGAACGATCTCCTGTAGAAACTGCGGTGAAACTCGATGGTTTTTCATGGACGAAATGTTTCCTGGCTTTCCCTCGGATGTCCTCCGACTGGTTTTCAGGCCCAGAGTGTGGCTGAAATGGACTCTAGAGCCAGACGAGTGCAACGAAACCAAACATCGTGAAGAAGGAAGAGACAGGAGCTAAAAAGAGAAAACCGAACAAGAGGCCGGAGGAGAGAAACAATCGCTCTTGTCTGTCATCTCCTCTGACATGATTTTGCTCGAGCTCGTTTCTCCATCTTCTTCTTTTTTTCAGTGCATCACTCCCACCTACCATAACAAAGAAACGTAAATGATCTACTTGTAGCTTGAATTATTAGACATGTGTGTTATTAAGGTGATATCACGGTTGTGAGACAGACGCTGAGCTGAACTTCTTGCTGTCGGACGCGTGTGTGATATCAGCCGGCTGTTTAAGTCTTGTGTTGTTGGACTTGCTTGACGTTTGTCTAGTTTTTGATCGGAAGTAATTTTGTCTAATCAAATGTACAGCCGTCATATTTAGAGCTGTGGTGTTAACGTAAATCACAATCCAAACCTGTAGGGTTGCTTCAAATCCAAAATTTCCAAATATCAATGAACTATCAATGAATTTGTCCCGAACCGTACAGACATATGAAGAATACCTCCCTCTGTCACACTATAGTGAACACATACGTTCTGTTTTGTGATTTCCTGTTTTATGTTGAAAAACGTTTCATGCGTGTCGTTTTTAACTTCCCACTTCCTGTCTTTGTACCTTTTCCTGCGCTGTTTATGTGTATATCCGGTTTCATTTGTTCATTAGCGTCTTTGTATTTAAGCCCCCGTCCACACTTATTTCTTAAAACATAGCATTTTCTATGTGTTTTGCCCCTTTGTCGCACAGTAACACGCTAAAAACAGGTGAAACCAGCTGAAGCAAACCTCAGTTTATACTGTTATCTGCTGAATATAAATAAAAGAAACAGAGCCTTATGCATTCGGCGAAGTCGCGGTTTCTTCTTGCTTCCGTAGCTCTATGAGACATGAAGAGAGGCACACACTGTCATGACGTCACCGCTGCTCAGCCCATCGTCATCAATTCCGTATCAAAAGACGTGGATTATAACAGATGCGGTAGAAAATGTGGCAATAATTTCCCTTAAAGTTCCCACAGACATTTGTTGAGACACTGAGCATGAAATTAATCTTGTGTAATAAAACCAAACACACTATGGAGAACTAGTAGCATGTAATTAGTCAGGACAAAAAGCGAAAACAGACTCGGATACGCTGCGCAGCGTGTTTCTCTCGGTTATTTACCCGAATTCTAAAGCGAGGCACGCTTTGTTCCCCAACACAAATCCAATATTTATCCTCGGGGTTTGAGGGTTGTGGAGGACTCCTGGGTTTTTTAACAGCCAGAGGGGAAAGAGAAATATGTGCGGTTAGAGACTCTACAGAGACTGAGGCTGCAGACAAAGAGCTGTGAAGACAGAAGCAGGCAGACAGACAGAGAGCATTGTGGGACAAACACAGAGAGCTATGGGGGATGATTAAGCACGCTGGCAACGACTGTTACGCCTGTGGTCGGATAACGTAGCGTGATTTACAGAGGAAGAAACCTTCATGGTGACTTAATGTGAAAGAAATGAGGCAGACAGACACGAGGACGGAGAGTTACGGGTAATGTTTCAGGGGGAACGGCCATGACTCGTTTTCTGGGAATGTAGAAATCCGAGTTAGACATGAGTGTGAGAGGTGTGATGGGAAAACAAGAAGAGGAATGTGGAGCCAGGACGGCGCCACCACGAGGCTGCAATGCTCAGGGCAGAAGACAAGAGACAAAAGAGACAACCTGGATATTAATCATAAATATTAGGACTGAGGTGTGAAGTTTGTCCTGCAGGTGAAGTACGTTTGTACGTTTCATACTTCTAATATCAACACCTCTGCAAGAAATATCATTAAATCAATTAATTGGATGTGTATGAGCTGGAGGTGGTGGCGGGACACTAGTTTGACATGGCCGCCGAGCAAGACGCCACCGTTAGAGAGTATCTGTAATCTGTAATTGTAAGATACTCTTTGAAGACATTTTTAATCTGTTAAATTCTTAATTGATCGATTAATCATTAACATCCCAAATGGCAACAATGACAACATTCCCCCCTGTGAATTAGCTCATGAGTACAGGAGTTCGAACGTGAACCTGCTAGCTGGAAATTTAACGATTCGTCCTGAGAGACGCATGAATTATTTACAACGCCTCCTTAGAAATAACCCGTAACAGTCAGAATCACAAACACATTATCTCACAAACAGTGGAAGGTCAAAGGGCAGACAACAAAGAAAATAAACAATATAGAGTATTTTTCTTCAGTGAGTCAAGAGGAGAGGATTAGAAGAAGGACAAAAGGATGGTCTGAACGTCAGTCTGCATTAAATTATAATGAGGGGAGGAAGAAGTTTCTGGTAATGGCGTCCCCTGAGTATATCACCATCTCACTGCTGTGTGGAGCAGAGAGAGGTGCAAATTAACGTGGTGTTCAGTTATTTACAGCCTCCATAAATGAAAAATTTAAAATCTGAACCGCTTCCGGCTAAAATAACATCAAATACAGCCGTAAATGGAGCGGCCATTTTAATATATTTCTGAGCTTAAAAAACATATTTTAGTCACATTCTTGGTCGTAGTTCATATTCTGCTTTCTGTAGTTGTGATGACCAAGCAAGGTGGGGTTATTTAAGTGCTCTGGTTTGATGACCTGACAACATCACTTTGCGTCATAGCTCTCTCCACAAACAGGCCTCGTCTTGTTAGCTCCAAATAACTGCCTTGGGGTGATGCCAAGATGGTTGCCGACTGGCAAGACATGCCTAGAAGGACTTTGTTGGTACTCAGTGGGAACTGTACGATTGTTATCCAAAGACACCTGGTGGTATTTAAGCCTTTGTCAACTCTTTATGCTACTGTATCTCCCCTGAACTCCTCCTTTGCTGTCGTTATCATTACTATGGCCACTAGAGGTCGCCACATGACGATAAACTTAAAAACAGCCGCAACAAGCTGCTGGTACAGTCGACCTACAGCGTATGGATGTTTTTCTGGCGAGCATCGAGTGAAGAAGGTTTTGGGGTTGTTTCAAGTTTTCTATGACCAAATGATTTGATGTATTTTTATCGTTTGAGAGATTTATCGTTCATCATTTAACAAAACGTCTTCTCTAAAAACAAACAGCTGTACGAGAGTTTTACCAAACAAAATGTAGTCTAAAACAACAAGTACGATAATGAGTCCGACCAGATCTGATGACAGCTTACGACACTCGACAGCCACGGTACTCAGTACAACAGACACATTTCTGCCAGAACCAGAAAAGGATTCATGTTTTACACCCACTCCTGGTTCCAGGCTGCTTTTTTTTTGAATATATTACAAGCAGAAATACTGTTTCCTTTCAATACCGGCACACACACAGACAGACAGACAGCTCTGTAAAAGGGTTACCCAGCGGTCACATCTCAAACTGAATCAACGTTTGCGGCTTGACACACAAGCTTTTACCCGGCAACAGAGACACAGACCGAGGGTGGTGTTTTTAAAGAGCGCTTTACACAGATCTACGTCCTGCTCCGAAAACAGATGTGGCCCAAATGTTGAACCACGCTTTCAAAAAATACCGTCTATTATCCACGAACAGTATATCATCTGCAGAAGCAGCTATTGTATTTATTCATAATCTGAGCTTCAAACTTTACTTGTTTGAGGGTGAAAGAGGCTTTCTCCAAACAAGGTACAAACATGAATTACAGTTTGAATATATTCTTTATATCTGACAGACATTTCTGCACATCCCTGCCACCGTCCTACATGGCTAATAACAGATTCACCAGACGGAAAAGTAGAATTATCTCGCCAAACCAGTCGCTGCTGAGGCAGCAGAACCACTGAGGGGAACATTTTCCATCAATACTCAAGAATTTGGTGAGCAGACCGGCAGGCTTACCGCTCGTCTCACTGTCTGCCTCCATGTTTGGCAGCAGCTCCTTTGTAGTGTTGAGATTTTGGGGGAAAAAAGGCTGACTCTCAACTGATTCTTTAAAAAAAGGAGCTCTGCCTGGATCAGCAATTGTTTTGTTACGTTTGAACGAGCGGCGAGAACTCGAACAATAGCAGAGACGGCGCGTCGTTTTGTCAATTGTCAAAATAATCATGATTTCTGCAAATAACCAGTTAGTTTGGCAAAAGTGGATGAAAATGCAAAGAACAGAAAAAGACATAGCAGAGGGTCACCTTGTTAAGAACGAAGAAGAGATTTGGATAAATCAAACAAAGAGTTTAATACAATGGAAGCTGCTTCACAAGACGAAACCTTAAGTGAAAATGTTTACAGGCCTGAAGTGAAACCAGCACAACGAAACTGAGAAGTGACGGCGACACTGAGAAGAACGACATTCGGAAGCTTTGGTCCAAAAACAAGAGGTTTCATTTCTCTTTCAGCTGAAAACATTTCCATGATATGAAACTAAAAGTAGAGAAACAAGTTAACTGAAGATATACAGATATATATAAGAGACTCCCAGTATAAGACTGTTAATCTACCTACGAAATAGCAGAAGACGGTCGTCTAATGTTTCAAGGATCTTTGGAGATTTATGGTGTAATATTTCAGGATATAACTGCACATTTTTGGAGAAGAGCTATAAAAAACCATCCAGACATTCACTCCTGGAAGATAACCAAACACAATATATGGTGTTTTTGTTTCAGAGTTCAAGAAGGGTTCAGACTGCCAGCCAAATCATTTTTGTCAGCTCCAAGCCACATTTAGAGGTGGTTTGAAATGTGATTGGATTTCTACAGAAGCATCTCAGTCCAGACAGGCTGATCGCTCAATATGGATCTCAAAATGTCTTTTAACTGAGCAGAATACGAAAATGTTATATTGGACTCCCCCTCCGCCTGTTTGTCCGGTCCAACGGAGGAGCTCTGCACCAGGACTTCATAGCTTGATTGTTTGGGAGGTGAGATGATGGATAATGTCACACAGAGAGGTCATCTTCATAGACAGTTTGGGAAAAGGGCAGATACTTTCAAAAGATGCTACAGCAGCGCCGTAACCTCTTGAGAAGCAGCCGTCGATGTTTCCAATCATCACTTCCAAACATCGCCTGTAGTTCCTGAACGGTCGCTGATTTGTTCAGCTGTGGTTCAGCCACGAGCACGTCGCTTGAATCCGATACGCCTGCAGCCTGAACAAAGCCTGGATGTTCGCTGGCCACAACAGTCTGTGTTTGTTTTTAGCCAATCAGCGACGGCGACGACATTTATCTGCCAACGAGGTTCGAACTGTTCCGAGATGTCTCTCGCAACGTAAATAGATCACGTCACAGAGCCGTTGTGTAGTCTGGGTGGACAACTGGGATTTACTTTGCATTCCTGAGATATGTGAAATTTGAAATCTGTTGTCATTCTAAACCTTAACTGTAACATTTAAAGATATATAGTAAAAACAACATTCCTGCTGTTATTAAATGTACTAATGTGGCTTTGATATCTGCCCGACAGCAACATCTCATTAACTTCTGGTCTTGATCTGATTGGTTGAAGTAAGCTTGTGATAGGCGGTGAAAGATAGATGGTTCATCCAATCACCTGCCTCCTGTTTTTTGCAAGCGCCTGATTCTTTCCAAACAGTTTCCAGATGTTTCTGACAGTTCAGACTGTTTGGAGGATAAACATCGTAGATAACGGCTGCAGAAATTCCTGTCTGACATATAGATCTCCAGAATATTTATGTGGCAAAGACGTCGACGATGTCCGTTTACCGCCGAGGTCACCGATGTTTATCTGGAATTCAAACGTCCAGATTTGACTGGAACGTCTCCCCTCAGCCCCAGACAGAAGTGCATCTTGTTTGTCCTAGAAGTCATTAAACGCCTCCTTTGTGGAGGATAGGACAGTCACAACAGCCTCAGCTGTGGCCCAAAGTCTGTCACAGTGACTTAGTCAGCAGAATGGGATTTCAGGACACACACACACGCACACACACACACACACACACACATATCACCACAGCTCTCTGGGTCCTTGCTCACTCGCCCTAATCAGCTCTCTAGGGACGAGAATGTGTGAGTCCCGGGATGCTGAGGTCTGCTTGAACACTGACTCAGCAAGAGAGACACCAGAGACAAACTCATACAACTACACACACACACACACACACACACACACACACACACACATCATTCATTGTTTCCAAGGTTTCATTGAGTATTCAGTATTCATCCCTCCTCAGTCCACTCAGTCGCTCCTCGACGCTAAAAAATGTAAAAGTGCCTCAGGGAGAAGTCAGGACATCGGTCCATTATTCCACAAATAGTCAAACTATCCTGACAGATGAGCTCAAACTCTCGGCTCAGGTTTGGTATCGTATGTGCGGCAATACCAGTCTGTCTGTTTAAATGCTGCACAGAAGCTAATTCAATATGTGCAGCAGTTTGGATACAGAACGGGAGGCTGAGGAGACGCTCGAGGCAAAGTGGTGGCCGCCGCCGCCACCGCCGCTGCCGAACAGTAAATAATGAGGAGTGTTGCAACATAACATCGGACGCAGTCTCAAACTAAAGTTAAAGATTTCTTGCATCAGCCGCGTATTGTTAAACGCTGAAAGAAAATCAACGTGATGTCTTTGTCAGAAGCTGGATCAGCTCTTCTACCAGACTGCTGATTGCAGATGGAGAGCCACTTCTTCGCACAAAGAAAGCGACTTCACTCTCATCAGTTCATTTCATTGGAAACAATAACACAGATTATTAAAGAAAACCTTAAACCCCTCAAAACATCAGATATCCCACTATGTGATTATTCGAGCCAGTCCTCAGAAAATGACCGGAAATGTAAAAAAATCAAGCAGACTATTACGACCCATATTTACGTTTGTTGTTAGGCAGCGACCTCTAGTGGCTGTGGTAATTATTACAGCAGTACAGGAGGACGTAGGATAGAAGATGATAATTCAGGATGGTAGATCGATTAAACAAGGACAAGATTTTAATTCATGTGTCAGCTGTTTGTGTCCAGTGTAAAACAAGACGTCAACAAGAGTTATTCTAACTTAGTTATGTCGTAAAGTATCATCATCACGAAAGTTACTGGGGTAACGTAGGTGCATTTAAAGAAGAGGAAGTTAGAAAAGTGACATACTGTTTTAAACTTAAACCAAAATGTTTTCCTGAACCTAAGTTTTCTTGCCTGAACCTCACCACACTGCGAGTGTCCGCGGATAAAGTCCAGAACGCGTGCTGCGCTTCAATGGTCGTGTTGTTTTGCGAACGGAGATACGAGTCATTTTGGGAGACAACAAACAACCTGTTCAATCATGGATCAATGAGGATGTGTTGGACAACTTTCTTCTTAAAAAGAAAGCCTGACAAAGTGTTTGCATCGACGTTGTTTCTGTTCTCTATCTTTCTATCGGACGGACAGTCCAGCCGCTTTGGTCCAGAATGAAATACTTCAACAACTAATCGATGGATTGAAAATTCATTTTGTTCAAATAGTCTCGGAGCCTACTGACTTTGATGATCCTCTAACTTTTCACCAGAGGCCTGTACTACGAAAGCGCATCAACATATCCAGAATATGCTTCCGTGACGTGGCTTCATTAAGCACAACAATCACAGTCAAGCTAAGCGGTCACACAAAGGTCGTTATCAACTCAATAAGTCAACTCAGGTTTACCACATCCAGTCACGAGCGTGTGAGAGGGGAAGCGTGTGCAGCGCATAGACCAGTTTATCAGCTGCAGTGCAGAATCTGTTATTAAAGAAGAGCATTAACACAAATGTAAAAGAAAGATGCAGGAAGGGCAGGTGCAGATGTTCATGTGTGGTTTTGTATTCTGCAGATACATCGTTGGAGCACAATCTTTAAAAGCCGCCCAAACAAAATCCTTTTATGACGGAAATAACATTTAGTTTCTGGCTGTAATGAGTTGATTCCCTCGTTTTTCTGTCAATGACAAAATAATAAACTTGTGATCTGAATATGAATAGTTTCAAGTTTGGCCTTTCTCGGCTTCCGTACCAAACAGTTCACAGTCAAGTGTTTTTTAAAGGACTGAAGTAAGTTTGGAATCAGATTTTCACACTTTGTTCGTTTCTGTCTTGTTGTTGTTGTAACGCGCCGCTGGCAGGTCATTTCTCTCTGGACGCTCCGCGGACGCCACGGCAGCTTTCACAGCCGTGCTTTGTGCGCTGGACAGGGGTTACAATGGACTTCCTGTGGCTGTGGAGCCGCCGTCTCCTCTGCACCAATCAGAGCTCAGCACTGACCAACACAGCGTCCAGCACAATGTTGGGCCGTTGCCATGTGAGCGGCGGACGAGTGTAAACAGGAGGGGAAACAGAGAGTGTTTGGACTGGTTAAACTGGGAGCTGATGGTCCGCAGAGATAGAAAACAAACAGACGTTTTCTCTGTTTGGTCTCCGTCCTGTCCCGACTCCCCCAGCGAGTCGTCTGTTTGTGGTAAACGCGACAAACATTTACTTTACCTCTCACACACTGATATTGTATATTTTCTCTTTTGAATTACGGAGGCACAGATGACAACACCTCGTCTTTCATTTAGCCGTCACTCCCTCAACGACGGACCTCCAGACACTTTCCTGTTCGCTTCCCTCACTTCTAATATAGAAAGTAAAACAGCAGTGACTCAGGCTTCCTCCCGTGTTGATGCAGGACAGTGACCACTTGTGACGCACGGTGCCGAAAACCAAATGTCAGATATCATTCCTGACATTCCTGCTGAGTTTTCCTGGTCAGTAAATGTCTCTCACACCTCCTCCCTCTGTGTCAGTGACGTCACACATCAGCATCACAAACCTCTCCTGTTACTCAGACAATCTGAAGTTTCCATCATACAGCTAAACGAGATGAAGCATCATTAACCTTTGACAAACTTTACGCAAATACATTTTTCGATTCTGTAGATCTAATATAATTCTTAGGTTTTTCTTATTTCTGTTATATTAAGACGCTGTGCCGTCACAATGATTTGGAAGCTGTTATCTTAATGTCGCTTTCATATAATAATTGTGTTTTGTTGTTCAGTATGTGTATTCTGTGAAAGAAGACAACCATCTGGGAGATCATTATCTTATTTTGTTTGAATGTTAGTGTTTGTATGATCGATTACGGGGGAAGGTACCTCATTTAAACTGTTAAAGCTCCTTGTTAGAGTCAAAAAAGCCAAAGTTCATTTTTTAATTTGGTGTCTTTTTGAATAATATTCCAGTTTTGTTTGTGTTGGACCTCCTCAGTCCTGCTGGGTGTCTCTGTCCTGCTGTGATTGAACTGTATATTAGTTTGCACTCCTAACAATGGAACAAAGGCTCTGAGTCAATACATCTCAATTTGAGCGTGTTTATTATGATTTATCGTCAATGAACACGACACAATTCGTCTTCTTCTTGTCTTTATATGTTTTCCCTGCCGAGCTGCTTCTGGTGACATAAAGCTAACCTACAGGCCACATCGCAGGGGGGGCGAGATGATTGAGGCTCCCTGCTGGACTAATTAAGAAACATATTATTATTATCATCGCTGTAATTAATTGTGCTGTAGTTGCTTCTATTGTATTCATAATTATTGTAGTCAGAAAAACCCAGCTAATTTCCCCTCCGATGAGTCATCGCCTCAGCAGTCGGCGACAACATTTATTCACTGTCGATGTTTGGACTTCTTGACTTCGACGACTCTCAACGTCTTTAAGAACCGTGTCTCTGCTCATTGAGATGCCCGGAGGCTCGGCTGGTTGTGTGTAGTAGCCTCAAAAACAAAGATGTGTGTGTGTGTGTAAGAGGCTGGTCTACACACACACACACACACACACACACACACACACACACACACACACACACACACACACACACACACAGACCCCTTGTGAGTTGTGATTGAACAATCTCTGGAGGTTGGCCGTTGTGGGCAGCGGGCCAGCGAAGCCTTTCATCCTGCCTCCTTCTCTCTCTCTCTCTCTCTCTCCCCAATACAAACCTTATGTCTCTCTGCCTCCTTTTCATTTTCTCTCTCTCTCTCTATTTAAAACACACACACACTCCATTTTCCTGTCGCTCTAAATCTCCACCTCTCTCTCTCTCTCTCTTTCTCCCTTCATCTAATTTCCGGTGTGAACGAGAGGACAGACGTGCCAAAGTGACCCACACATCACAACAGCACATGCACAGACACATAAATAACCACACACACACACACACACACACACACACACACTACGCTGATGCTGAATGTGAAGTAGGTCAGGTGACATGTGGCCGGTTGCATTCACACACGCTGCAGCAGGAAAGAGGCGAATTAAACTACATTTGAATAAACATATTTAAACATGCATGTCGATGTTGCGGCGCTTTAACTGGAGCGAGTGGCTGGAAGACATGTAGGACATCTGATCCCCCAGAGTTCCTCCACGGAAATGGATTCTCTTGGTCAAACGGATAAAACTGCTGAAAAAAACGTGATCGTGTTATGTGACGCAAAAAACGCTCCACTGAGGACGGAATTATTTATAGAGCGGCAGAACCGGAGCAGATTTGCATTTGAAAGGTTGGACCACGTCAGTCTGTCGGTCCATCCGCCATTTTGGTCCAAAGGCAGGATGTTTTATCTACCATAGGGACATTGTTCTAGTCTCCAAATCCGAGTACGGTCCACGGTGAAATATCTCAACAAATACCTGGTTCTGTCGTCACACAAAGGGCTGGAAAATGTCCAACGTCCTGTCAAAAATATCCAGTGTGACGCTTACAAATGTCGAAACCTAGCTGTGCCGCAACCACCACCTCCTCATACTGTGCACCATCGGACAGTATGACACTACGTATCTGTGGTTTTATGTAACACACCAACATTTAATTCTGCCGACTGGGCTGGATTCTTCACCTACCTCCATCACCAAGTCTGAATCTATACATTCCCATCAACCTCAGCTGTACTTTCACCATCAGTGCGTGTGAATAAAGCAAAGTTGTGAAGCACTTTGTGCATTAAGGCAGAGAAGTGCTGTATAAAAGCCGTCTGCAGCCCCACAGAGCTGCTAACTTGGCTGTAAAACTCTCCGTCTTGTTTACGAGTGCCAATTTTTCCTCAACACAGAAACACGGGAGTCTCCTGGATAATTTATTATGTTAAAGTAATTGGTTATAAATTTTTCAACTCCTGTTCCTGACAAATTACATTTCCATTCAGAGTTGTGTTGTGCTGAAAGCCAATAAATACTACAGTACCCACGAGCCCGTGTGGCCTCTAAACCCACAAAACAGCCCAAAATGTAGATGTGAAGTGATTCAAGAGGCTAAATTCACACACCTCTAACGTCTCCTCGCTCCGTAAAAGAGGAATAACTCTCAAACTTTTTTACAGCAAGCTTCTTTGATTGACTTGACAAATACAACAGCTGCTATCTTACATGGCATTAGTAATAGCTAATGCTAATGAGAAATAATGAGATAGAAACAAAACCAGCTATGGTATTAGAGCTGTAAAAGCTTCATGGGAGTTGTAGCTTCAGATGTAAATGTTGTCTCTAATTATCTAATCATTAGTTACTCATTCACTAATGGTTAACTAGCAGTTAGTTCCTCATTCATTCTCTTGTAACTACACAACAACTGAGTCCCTGATTGTAAAGGTGGCGTCCAAAAGTCTGAGACGAAAGTGAGAATATCTATTCAGAAAGAGTCAGAAATTAAATTGTTATTCTCAGCAAAGAGAGCCTTTCTCAGCTCGACTCAAGGTTT
>OMLP01016214.1:0-12737 GCA_900302685.1 Spondyliosoma cantharus
TACCACTCAGCATAAAATACAGAGGGAGGTCAGATTGGTCAATTAACTAGCTGATGTGGTCAACAACACTGGAAAACAAGTTAACACCCTCAGTTGTTTCATTAATAAGTCTGCTGGGCTTCAGGTGCGCACACACACACACACACAGTGTAGAGGAGATGAGCGAAGGGGCTGCCACACATGCCACGGCGCCCAACGAGCAGTGTTTGGGGTCAGTGCCTTGCTCAAGGCCACCTCAGCAATGCCCAGGATGTGAACTGGCATTCTCCAACTGCCAGTCCACACCATTATATTTTTTTTTGGTCCGACTGGGACTTGAACCGGTGACCTTTGAGTCCCCAAGCCAAGTCCCTACGGACTGAGCTATTAACAATCATGAGATTAAAAAACAATATTAAAAAATCCAAATTATGAATTTAAAAATCAATTTCATGAGATAAAAAGTAATAGTTATGAGACAAAACCCATAGTTATCAAATAAAAAGTCACGATTATGACATAAAATGTCAGAATTGTCTAAACTAAAAGTAAAAAAAAGTCATAATCAGGGATTAGGATAAAAACTAAAATTACAAAATGAATCCAAATTTTGAGATTAAGCATCACAAATATGAGGTAAAGAGTCAAAGTTACCAGATTAAAAAGTTATTATTATGAGATAGAAATCATAAACATAAGACAAAAAAGAACATTTTAAGATTAAAAAGTTATAATCATTGGATAAAAAAATTAAGGGGTGCAACTGGGCTTCCGTACATGAGGGCATAGAATTTGGGGGGAAAAAAGCAACATGGGCTCTTTCTCTGCCTTTGGGTGTCAGTGCTGACTATTACTGGGATGGTGACGCCCCAACATTTGGTTCCGGGGTGCCACATCCCACTTTCTCCCCCCCGCAGACAGCGTTGTGGAGGCAGATCTGTCCATGAGGCGACATTCCCCCCCCCTCTTCTCTCCCGGGTCCCTGCGCGTAAAAGAGTCACTTTCAGAGGAAGAGACGCGATGACGGGCAGCATCGAGGGAGTCGAGAGGTTCGACAGTCCGGGGAGAGGGCGAGGTCTCCGCGTTACCAGAGCCTTTAAAGTTGGAGAGCTGCTGTTCTCCTGCCAGGCGTACTCTTACGTGCTGTCCGCGAAGGAGAGAGGCTTCTACTGTGAGTGCTGCTTCACCAGGTAAAGGACTGGTTATCTGTGCGTCACACAGTCTCATCTCAGCATGGGTGGTTCGTGATACCTGCATCATGTGGCTGATTATCCTCATTACATTTGATTCATCTCTTATCAGATCCTCATAAGGTTTAAGAGGCTCATCCCTTTAACTGCTCATTAGTTAGCAGTGTAAGGGCAGCCTACTGAGCCGTGCCAATTTGTCCTAAATTGTCTCTCCTTTTAAAATCTATTTTGGTGATGTGGCTCATCTTTCTGAATGGAGGTTCATCCTGTTCCTCATGGCTCCTCTGGCCTGCTCCATGAGCGCTCAATGTGGGGAAATGTATCCTGTTACCTCAATGGCATCATGATTACATTACACAGTGCCCTCTCAGCTCTATTGTGGCTAATGAGGGGATTATAATTGGAAGTAACATATCTGATTATGCCACTGTGTCATCTTTAAATCATTTAGTAATAAATACAAGTGCACAGATTCTCCTGAGATCATTGCACACCATGAGCAATGTCAAGATAATAGTCCTGAATCATTTTTTCTAACAATACTTTGTCATTCAGCTCTTCACTGTCATCAATATAAAGATCTTTGTGCAGAGGGATGCAGCTGGTCGCACCGCACACTAGAGATTAGTCGATTAGTTGTCATACAATTTTGATAATCGATTAATTGTTTGAGATAATGTTAAGAAAATATAGTCCAAAAGTTTCTGATTTCAGCTCTTGATCAGTCCTCTATCACAGAAAACTGAATATATTTGGGTCAAAACAAGACATTTGAAGGCATCATCTTTAGCTTTTGGGAAACACTTTTCTTTTTATTCACCATTTTCGGACAAATAATTGATTAAGCAAGAAAATGATGTATCGATAATGAAAGCGACTGATCGTTGCAGACACCTTTCACTGTACTGAGTGAGCGAGAACACTGTCACTGTTTGGAGCAGTTCATACATTTTTTGTCCTTGTTCGCTCTCAGTGGCCTGAAATCCGCCTTTTTATCATTTTCGTGAAGGAGTTTTCACCCATGTCCCCAAAACATGGACGGAGGATGGGTCTCGACCCTGGCTTTTGGCACAGATCCGATTAAAGGAACAGATCAAGGAATTCTCTCTCCATTTCTTTCTTTTCTTTTCAACACTTTTGTTTTATTTCTGGTATTCATGAGGTAGTACAAGAAGGGACTGTTAGGCCCTGTCAAATGCATGTGCCATTATAGTGTGGCAAGGTTGATGCCTTAAATGATATAGAAGTACTTAGAGAGGAGTGCTGCTCGTGTGGAATTGCTGTTACTTGAATGATCTCCCTTTTAAACTGATGTGAAAAGTTATAGAAGTCCAATTATGTGCACGTTCAGTTCAGGTGACAAAAAGTTGACGGTCGATGGTCCAAACTCTGGTTGTTACTTCTCTTTTTAACCCTGAAGCATTTCATTCTAACCTACCATCAGTGTAAGTCTCTCATAAATAGACCTCGACCTTAATCTCAAACATCTCTCCATCTTGCCATGTGAACAGTGAGCCGGGAGCATGGATTACTTTTACAGATACAGTGATAGACGACGCATCGCTCAGCGGATCGAGGATGTTTCATACAGCTCGCTTTAAGAACAGAGTGCTGAAAAATCTCTGAATGGACTTATGGACCGCTTTACTGTTTCAGTGCGGTGGAAAGACAGCTGCTCCTTCATAAGGTCAGCTCTATTAATACCACAGAATGTTTTAAAGCCCTTCATTGCTATCAGTTACGACGGGCCACTGGCAACTGCTGCTTCTTGCCTCAGAGAAATGCAGGATGTTTAAGTGTCCATACACACTCAAGCAACTTCCTACTCGCACACAGACAGATACTCCGCGAGACAAGCGACAAGATAACTCGCTATCTTCTGACGTTTGAGTGCTGTGTGTCTGGGAAAGTAAAGTTAAGGATGTGTGAAGCTCCCGCAGTAACTAATAAACTCTGACTTTTTTTTTGGTCATTTATAGGAAAGAAGGTTTGGCAAGATGTGGGAAGTGCAGGAAAGCCTGCTACTGCAACGTGAAATGCCAGGTAGGAAGCAGTTGCTGGAGGGTCAGCATCGCTCTGTAATGTGATGATTCCTGTGTGAGGACGGGGGAGGGGTGAGATAATAGACGCTATGTTGAAGATCAGAGCTCCAACCTGCTTTCAAACAGCTACTGTGTGTTGGGAACTGAAGCAGGATCACTCGATTGATGATTTTTGCAGCTGGATATCCTACAACTGGATGGATTGACATAAAATGATCTAGATATTGATATAAAGGTTAATATTATTAATCTGAATGATTTGATTGATGCTTGACTTTACACCTTGCGCACCCAACAGATTAAATTTCATGTCCGGTTTATGTCCATGACCTCTACAACAATTAACGGAACTACTTTTACTCGAACTATAGCGTGCGGATCTAACCACAGCTAAACTGTTTATCGTTGAGCCAAGATGACTGAGATGATTTAAAATACTGTCACCGTAGAGAGGATGAACCTGTCGTCTGATGCCATCCTCAAGCCAAACTTCACATTTTTGTTGCATCAGTGGCACAACTACTACATTTGTTTTTTAAGGACCCTCGTTTTTCCTCCTTGAGGAGATATAATATTTGACATTTCTACATTAAAATGTTTAAAAACGATGAGACCTTTGTTATATATGCTGTTGCGTTGTGTACTAAAATCAGCCAAATCATTTCCAACAAAGCTCGAACCCAGAGGAATTAGTCATTTTAGAGAAATTGCCGATTTGTTTCATTTGGTCTCCTCCTCCTATTACCTGATGACACATCAGAAAACGAGGAAGGAATGAAGACAGCAACTCCCGTCTTCCCACACTCCTGCGTGCCATCATCAACCTACGTCTTTTGTGTTTATTGTTTTGATTGAGAGATCCCTTGCAGTAAAAATTACAGACTGTACATTAAAGCTCTATGTAGTTTAAAGGTGCTATTTGTGAGAAAAGTTGTTTTTTTTTTAGTCTCACTCCCAACTCGTCAAAAACCAGCCAATGGGATTATAGGTTTGGTCGGCCGCCATCTCAAAGCATCAGTCTATTTTCTGATAAGGGCTGATTCCACTTTAAACACTTTGAATGCATTTCAATGGGTGTCATTTTAACAAAAAAATGGGGATTTAGGTAGTTGGTGTCATTAAGAATGTATATTGTCTCCCTGGATATGTCTCTATAACGTAGTATGAGCATGATGAGATACATGAAGTGATTTGTGTGTGATTATAATGCAGTCAGTTTGCAAATGGAGGGGTAAATGAGTGAGGGTAACATTGCATTAACACAGTGTGGAGTCACATTCCACCACGCTGCTTAATGCAGCTGGTGGTGCAGCTCAGGGGCCAAATACACCAACTGTTTTGTGGTGTTGGGACCTAAACTGTAAAATAGCTGAATCCACTTAAAACCCTGGGTGTTGCTCTTTTTCTGTGCTATTATAATATGTGTGTGTTTGTGTGTAGAAAGCAGACTGGGCCATGCACAAGCTGGAGTGCTCTGCAATGACTGCCTTCGGAGAGAACTGGTGCCCATCAGAGATGACCCGCCTGGTGGCCCGGATCCTCGCCAAGAAGGTTGGACGGTTGATAAAAGACACAGTGTTGTCTGGCTCACGCTGTGGTTCATTGAGGTCGTTTTTGTTCATCACGCCTTGTTTCCACAGAAAACACAGAAAGAAAGATCTGCTTCTGAGAAGATCTTGCTCATCGGAGACATGCAATCACGTGAGTTGTTGCTCTTTAAACAGCACACATGAATTAATTACCAGCTCTCTGGGGGACAAACCCTTATAAACCCACCTGAAAAGAGCTGTACAGATTTAGTGTAAAGTTTCCAGAGTATGTACTTCAGTCCTAAGTGTCCCGAGATATCCCTCTTTAAAAAAGCACAACCCATTCAGATAAGACTGAGGGGTAACAACCATGAAGGCCCATCTATATATATCCTATAGATGTGGGTCGAATGGCCGTTGGACAACATAACAAGTGTAACATCTTGAACGAGAAGCAGGAGCACTTTAGACTAACATGAATGTCAGTGTAGCTGCAGTGATGTCGAATAGAGTTTAATGTACTGTAAAAACCCTTTTGTTGCTCCAGAGGGAGCTTCATGATGTTTGGTAGACTTCCTCAAGTGGTGCTATAGAGCCAAAATGAAAACAGAGGTAGCCCATCTAATTCCTTTTTTACCAATAAACGATTGCCATGCAATTTCCTAAATTTTTCTAAATCCTTGAATGAACTGAAACATTGTGCATATATGGTTACCTTTCATTGTCATCTCAATCCTAGAGGTAACATCAATGGCCACAGAACATTTCATTGCAACATTGATTGCCTCTGGTCTCAATTTGATAGACCTACAACCAATCAGGAAAAACAAACTAAATCTTGCACAGCTCAAACAAAATGTAAGCTTGTTCCAATCGCTTAGGGAAGCTAGCTACCTACCACTAGCGTTAAAGTGATAGTTGGGGTCTTTTGATGCAAGGTTATATGATGTACTCATCTCTAGTCAGTTTATTACCTGCGGTAGATGACTGTCAGGAAAGCAGAGCATTGCACTGCTAAACAGAACCGACCGGAAGACGTATTTTAGCCACCTAAAACAAGGCCCACCTTAAAAAGATATATGTCCATCGAAACGGATAAATATTTTTATATAGCTTCTCCACAGGGGGGTAGAGCTGACGGTCATCTACTGCAGGTAATACACTGAACTAGGGACAAGTACCTCATACAACCCCACATTAAAAGACTCCAACTCACGTCCATGGTAACCATTTGGACAGAAGTCACCAGTTATCACGGTCACCTGTGAAACTGAAACACCAGCAGTGCCACCTTGCCTTACGAAAGTCAGAACTAACGATCAACAGACTTGACGATGAAGATTCAGAAGAAGGGTTTCTTATTTCTCAATTTAAATTTGTTCGGAAACAGATTTTGATGGACTGCTTCTACTTCACAGTGCCCTATAAACTCTGTTGGCTCCTAATGTAAATTATCAAACCATAGACTGTGTATAAGTCAATGTATGTAAACCTGCGCATTAGATAAATGGTTGAACAAGGCCCAGGAAGAGTGGAAATCTGTCTCGATGTGAGGGGTTCCAGACATGAGCTTGCAGATTTGCCTGGCTCCCAGTTTAACAATATGGCACCCTGTGGCTAACAGTGTGAGAGAGTATGGCTGTTGGTTAGCTGCTAAAAGAAGCACATGGTTTTGTCAGTGTGCCCGTGTTTGTGTGTGACTGTGTCTGGAGGGAAGAGTTCAGCTCTCCTTTGAAACGCTGAATCAGTGTGTGTGTGACACACGAGAAAATACTGACTCCGGTTTCACAGGTCAGGGACAAGACACATACACACAGAGACACACACCACACACACACACACACCAAGTCTGGCAGATTGTAGTATGCGGATGACGTGGTGACAATGTGTTCCTGCCTCGGCATAGTGAGAGTCACAAGGGAAGGAGAGCTGTTTATCCCCGTCTATTTACAGTTGTTAGAGGCTTGCAGAGCGGACCTGATCAACATTTTTCCAAACTTTTTGGACACCTCGTCACATTGTACGCACAAACACTGCAAAGAGATTGTAAGTAATACACATTTAGTATAAGATTTCCTACAAGTGGACTGCACCCAAACTAGTGCTTAGTTTGGGCAAAGAAGGTCTTTCCACATTTAGATGGTATGTTCTACCCTGCCGCTGCCTAACTTCTTAATTACAGTCTGGCAGGACTTTTTATATCAAAATAAATCATAATCTGAAATAAGTATAGCTAAAGAGACTGCATGCTGTCCTGGTGTAAATACACTCTTCCCCTCTCTTTCTGTAACAGACGTGGAGGACGTAGATAATGACAAACGGGAGATGCACGAGGGAGATGTTGCTGCGCTTCATCGTTTTTACTCCAAACACTTAGATCTGCCCGACCATAAAGACCTGCTCACGCTCTTCTCCCAGGTACTACACACGCATACACATAAATGACAGTCTATGATGATGTATATACTGTATTCTTGCAATTTGCAACAATTTACTTGTCCGTGAAGTGGAAGATGGTAATTGTTTTTCCCCCCCTCCCCTTTATTCTGCAGGTTGCCTGTAATGGTTTCACTATAGAGGACGATGAACTGTCCCACATGGGTACTGCAGTCTACCCAGAGTAAGAAGGAAAGCTTACATGCATACGTACGATCACATTGTCATTGCACTATTTCAAAAACACACAGAAAGATACAATTTTACGACACAGGACGTTTTCTCCTCCTTACGGAGCTTCTTCTTCTGTGGTTCTCAGTAGGGATGTTGCTAACACCTAATATCCCTGACGTTTAAACTTGTCAAAATGTAAGAAAACACTCCAATGAGCATGATTTAATCTATAAGGTTAAACATTAGTCACTTTATTTGGATTTCTAGTACTTGAAAGAAAATGCATGCAGAAAAAAAGACAGTTATGACATGTTACTTAAAGAGGTCATATTATGCTTTTTTTCAGGTTTATACTTTTTATTTGGGGGTCCTAGTAGAATAGGTTTACATACTTTAACTTTCAAAAAACATATTATTTTTCCTTACTGCAGTATCCCTTTTCACACTGTGTCTTGAACGCTCCGCTTTAGCCTTAGACATCTCGCCTTCGTTCAATCTTTGGTGAGAGGTGCACATGTGCGTTCCTTAATGGACAGGATTTAGCCAATCAGAGGCAGAGTTGGTTGGGTCATGCTGCGCAAGGTAGTGTGATCTAAAATAACGCAGTTGCAACTGTATGTCTGCTGACTGACTGGAGGGTATATATTTTATAATAAATATATATATTCATATAAGGCCTGTTAGTAGTTTAGTTTAGTAGTTATAGCATAGTGATGCACATAAGTTACGGAATTAAAGGCTGGACTCTAAACCAGGCTTTTCAGGCAGTGCAGGAGCAGTGTTTTCTGTGGGATAAAGTAACACCCTTTGGCATAGACCAGGGCTTTTTCACTTTGCAGATCTTTTACATGGACAAAAATGGCAAAAAAAAAAACCCAAAAGCATAATATGACCGCTTTAACTGATGCTGAATTCAACATTTGGCAGTATTTGACTATTGTTTAAAAGGTCAGTATTCGGAGCACATGTAACCAATATCCAAAGAGACCAGATGGTCATTCCCTATCAAGACTACTTTCTCTCTACCAGCTGGTCATTGGGTTGTAAAATCCTCTTCCTGCTGTGGCTGTTAAGTTTTAAAACTGACTGTGTGAAGATAAATTTGCAGTTTTTGAGCCTGCCACCCAGGTAATTGCAGGGTAGCTAACATATTTCAGCACAGTACAGAGAGGTCTTGGGCTTCTTCAAGACCTCTCTGTATGTTCAGTCGTAGCAGAGCCACTCAAAATAAAGTTGTTATGTCAATGTTGTATCTGTGCTCTGAGCAATAACAACGAGGCACTTTTGCTTGAGCCTTGTCTCTCCCTTTCTGTCCGTCTCTCCACAGTGTGGCACTGATAAACCACAGCTGTCTCCCCAGCGTCATAGTCACATATGACGGGACGTCGGCTGATGTTCGGGCGGTGCGGGACATGAAGCCTGGAGATGAAGTGAGGAAAGGGGACAGCTGCTATTAGAGGGGGTTGGGTCTTGTTCAGTTTTGTTTTTTTTCCAAGTGTGTGTGTGTGTGTGTGTGTGTGTGTGTGTGTGTGTGTGTGTGTGTGTGTGTGTGTGTGTGTGAATAAGCGGCCGTGCTTATTCCAAGAGGGCAGAGGGTGTGAAATATTTACGATTCGGTGGATCAGCCTGCACTGACACCAAAGGACGAATTTGTAAACTGTAAATTAAATGATACGCTACTTCCTTATCATATTCCCTTAATATTCACAGGATTTTATCAACTTAAAATGATCTGACTTAAGCCGAGTTTTGTTTTCTATGTTTTCATAGCATTGTGTGAAGGTGCTTATTCACTTTCAGGACAGATACCACTCTTTCCCTGTACAGTTAATATGTAGCTACAGCCACGAGGTGATTGACTTAGCTTAGCATAAAAAACTGGAAACGGGAGGAAACATTACCTGTCGGAGCTGGACCAAATAACTTAAAGCTATATTCCTAACCTCAACAATACAATCGTAAGTCAACATTTGAATGCTGTGCAGTTTGTTTGTTTTTTCGTGATAGTTGATTGTTTAATTCTGCTGCAGCTCGTACTGAGCAACCAGTCAACATTAGTCTGCTAAATTTCTCAAGAACTGCTTGAACGACGATCCGATCACAAACAGGTCAATGAAAATCCTGATATATGGCAGGTTTGGGAACTGAAGACTGAAAATATGGATCAACAGAGACCACTTTGATTGGATGTCTGCAATTGATAATGCATTAAACATAAACAGTTATAAAAGTAACTAATACTCTGAGGTAGCGTTAGAGAAGAAGACTTTGTACTTTTACTTACTGGTATTATTTTAATACGTAATCGAAACGCGTCCTTGAGGTGGTCTCTGACAAACCGCTTCAGTATCAACAACACGATGCCTTCCTCCTATCACGAGCACTACTCGGCATCAGAGCCAACGAAACCCCTGTCGAGTGTGTCCAAGGTGGTTGAATGATATTTCAGTAATGTAACCGTACTCGTATTTGAGTACAGATCTTTCAGTACTCTTCCCACCACTGGTTATGACATCATACATACAGACATTCAAAACTTCTTTCATTTAGTCTACATACAAAAGAGGGGTATCAGTCTTCAAATGCAACTCTCAGTGAATAACCAGATCTCCCAAAACGTCAAAGTATTTGTTTGACAGCTTTAAACACACACACTGTTTGATTTAAAACATGGATGAGACAGGAACTTAAAAATAGACGAGCCTTAGAAACTTTGACATCAGGACTGTGAGATTCAACGGCAGAAGCGTAACATCCCTGCTGATGTACAATCCCAGCTCAATGACAGGTCACTTGTCAGTGTGTCAAAACAGCGCTGTGAGGAAGACTGTATGAGGTCTGAAGGGGGGATGCGGCAGCTGAATAAAGAGGCTAGTGAGGGTGTTTTTTTAGAAGCTTTCTGGCAGCAATTTAAGATACTGAAGCAAGATGAAGGATGGGGAGTGTGCATTATTTAGGATTCTTGTGCGCTGTGTGTTATTCCTACCTCTAGGTGCTCATCAGCTACATAGACCTCCTCTACCCAACAGACGACCGCAACAACAGGCTGAGGGAGTCCTACTACTTCACCTGTGACTGCCAGGAATGTAAAAGCAAGTCTAAGGTAAGATGCCAGGAGGAGTGCTGAGTGAAAAAAATGACAAACACAAGCGGGACCATTTTTGTCAGTTATTACCACACTGCTCCTAGTGTTCCGTGTCCTTTCTTCACCTCCAGGACAAGGTCAAGTTGAAAGTACGCAAGCGCAGTGATCCCGTTGAGCCTGAGGTCGTCAACAACATGGTGCGCTACGCCAGGAAGGCCATCAGAGAATTCCGGTTCCTCAAAAACACAAAAAATATCCTTTAATGTCGCCCAATAATGCTCTCGTCAATCCAGTAGAGAGTTGTGAGAGAGCAAAACTCATGTAAAGTAGCGTCCCACAATCACAAACATCTGAATATGTGATCAGAGGTCACTTTGACGTGTCGGTCACTGGTGTTGATGCGGCCTTGACTCCGTGGCACCCCCTAGTGAGCTACTGGAGATGTGTGAGCAGAGCCTGGAGGAGATGGGAGCCGTCTTCGCTGATTCCAACGTCTACATGCTCCACATGATGTATCAGGCCATGGGGGTTTGTCTCTACATGGAAGACCCGGTAGGAGCTATCAGATACGGCGAGAAGGTCGTCGGTTCTTACAGGTGATGAGAAACAGTCCATCTCTTTCCATCATTAAATCACCGGTTCAGTTATTTTCTACACGAGTAAATGAAGGTGAATGTCGGCATAAATAGCGAAGAGTTTATCTAAATCCTTGCGTTTAACATTCTTGTTTCTTTATTCTTATCGTACAGGAAGATTATAGGATTTGTGATTTCAATCGGCTTACTGCAATGATTCACCTGTTTAAGTGTCATCACCATGTGATCTCTTCCCCCAATACAGCAAACTGTATCCAGCCCACTCTTTGAATGTGTCCTCCATGTACCTGAAGCTGGGCCGACTGAACATGGGGCTGGAGAGGAACTCGGTGGGCATCAGCGCTCTCAAGAAGGTAAGCTGGCCCGCTGAGCTTTTACACCAGACTCTCATGCTCAAACATGGCAGCTACAAAGCACTTTTAACCAAGTGAGCATAAAAATACTGATCCGCTGATGAAAAATAATTCGGCCTTGGTATCATTTGAAAGTTTCAGCACCAGTTTTTAAGCAATATTTCACCTGTTTTATGACAGAGCTCATTTTTATTTTTTTATTTAGCAAAGTAAACAAGCCTCCTTCTCAAATGTTAAATGTCAGCATCTGTGTTTAGACTGGTTCCCAGTAAACTTCACTTTCACTGTGATCCAGTTGTCTTTAAAACAGCAAATAAGCAAATTGGAAATACTTTAAATAAAAAACAGTCCAATGATGGAAAACGTAATAATTCCGCTGGATGCCAGCTTCCAGTACTTGACAGTTTTCACTACAGGATGATATAAAAACATTTAAGTTGGTACCAGGAAGTAGTGAGGCGTTATATACCCAATCGTGTACATACTTGATTTAAAACTAAATTTGTTTCTGTGTCTTCACAGGCAATTACCATAATGGAGGTGACTCACGGGAAGAACCACTTCTATTTGAAAGAGTTGCGAAAAGAGGCCAAACTGACGAAGAATTAAAGAAAGGACGTGACGCAGCTGATGTCGAAGGACTGCATACACTTGTTTGACGAGGAGCTTCACAGAACCGAAGGCACTTTCTACTGTTTTTGGAACGGAAGCAAAGATGGAGAGGGTTTTTCTGATAAATACATTTCTTGGAGATTTTAACTTTTTACATCAGTGTTATTGGTGCAACAACCTATTAGTTTGCTGAATGTAGGACACTTTTGTACCAGAGATGCATTTAATGTTGACTTCTATGAAAATCTGACGTGGATGCTGCTTTTTACACATGTTGACCATAAATTGTTTACTTCTTCTCCAAATTGTGTTTGTTTTGCCTCGTGATTGACACGTCAGCTGGACCCTGTCATCCATCAGAGTCAGGTTGTTTAGAATGTGTGCAGGAGGTCAACCCAACAAAATCCAGCTGCCTCACCACAAGGGGCCTATTAAAGCCGCAGAATGTGCCTGAGTCACAACGGAGGGCTGGGAAAAGAGCACCGTGTTTGCATTGACACCTCGCGCGAGTGTTCTGGGCTAATTAACATCTCCATTAGTGCGAGGGGACCACTCTCCACAATAACAACAACACCTGTGAAAAGAAAATTATTAAAAGAAATTCAAAATAAATGAATTTGTGGCCACAGTCTTAAAGAAAATAAGGCTTTATTGCATAATAAGCAAGTACGACAGCTTCATACATGTCTGGGGAAAGAAAAACAAAAGACTCGATGCACTGAAAACGCATATACAAAACAT
>OMLP01016215.1:0-15467 GCA_900302685.1 Spondyliosoma cantharus
TCATTGCATTTTTTCTTTTCTTTTTTTTACTCCATTCCTGTGTCTGCTTTGAGATGCCACAAGAGAAGTTACAGCCTCTGGTTTACATTACGGTTCCTCAGAGATGGGCTCGGGACGCCTGAAAAGGACAATGCTTGTTCTTGTTCTTGGAAAGGAACACTTTTTTACGAGACTTTAGGGGAAAGGAGGGGAGAAAAGTTGGATTTTTGCGACTTTTGTGAAAAGTAATTATTCCCGCCTTTAGATTCGTTCAGTCGGTCTGCAGAATGAGAGGTGAATCTTGAAAGGAGATTCATATTTTGTGTCCTTAACAGTCTGCGCTCTTTCACCTCTTGTACAATATTTTCCTTCTGACACACATTATTCAGTGGGCTTCTGTTTTCTTAGTGTTGTGTACGTCTGTGTGTTCCTTTGTATGCACATGTTCTTGTTTGTCTCCATACGGTGGCAGGAGTGTGTGTGTGTGTGTGTGTGTGTGTGTGTGTGTGTGTGTGTGCGCGCGCGCCTGCGGGTGTATGTGTGTGTTTATTCAATAATAACAGAGTCCGAGAAAGTCTGTTTCAGATAAATCTGTGCGAATACCAGACCATTCATCCCCGGGAAATCAATCTTTCTCATAATTCCCCTCATTTTTCTTCCATCTGTTATCTACAGAGCTGCCAAACAGACTTTTAAACAGAGCAGACCATTACCAGAGGGCAGAATTAAATGTGTGTCAGAATGCCAGCCTGTAAAGTTGTTGTTTTTACTGAGTTAAATGAGGTGCTAAATTAAAGCTTCACAATTGGTATGCACTGTGTGATTAATCCCCCCGCACACCTCCTCCTCCGCCCTCCTTGTACTCGTGTCGACGAGAGCACAGAAGAGTTGAAATGTGTGCTAAGAGTCAGGGATGTTTTTAAAAAAAATGACGCGACCGAAAACCACGCTCGTATGTTGAAGGCCCGTGATGAATGGGTGTTTTTGTCTGTTTTTCATGCAATTACTCCGTACAAGTCTCAGCAAACACCATGGAATTCATCAGCGGCATCTTGGAAAACATTCTGTTTCCACAGCGAGGCCTGAAAGCGAAAAGAGATTCCAAGCCCACCGTCATCACCCAAAACACCCCGCTGCGTGACCTCTTTTCTTCGTTTTGGGCTTTGTTACTGCGAGTCCAGTAATGGCTTGCAACTCGAGATTGCTGTTGGGTGTCAGCACTTTCCTGTGTTTGTACAGCGTGTGTGTGTGTGTGTGTGTGTGTGTGTGTGTGTGTGCCATATCTCCACCATCAGTCCCCGGTGACTTAAGTAATGGCAGACAGTGTTTAACTGGGGCAAGCTCAATGGGTCTCATTTAAATGGGGCCCAGACAGAAGCCCCACGGTGAAGGGTTACTTTATGACTCCCAACATGTAAAGCACACTGCAGTAGCCGCTACAATTTGTGTGCCTGCCAGAAAAAGGCAAACTGTACTGTATTCTTCTTCTTTTGGGAATCTGTCAGGCACCCCCGAAAAGCGCTGCTAATGCTTAAAATCTGCCAAATTGTAGGGGGTTCCAGGCGGGGAATAAGTGGCTGTGTTGTCTTTGATTTGTATGCATTCTTCAGCTAATGAATACTATGGAGATGATTATGACAGAAGGCAGCCTGCGCAGCTCCGAAAAGTTCACTGCTGTAAATGTCAGAATTATTAATGAGCTCAAAGTGTCAGTCCCTGCGTGTCCTACACGGTGTCGTAGCATTAAAAGGATAGAATAACGTCGAGCGCAACTGCCCTCAAATTCACAAAGCACGCGTGTCAGCGTCTTTGCTTTAATACACTAGGAATTATGTATCGCACAACAAAAAGCACATCTTCGACATGTGTAAGGGGATTGGCAGCAGTGGAGGAGAGCTTCCAGCTGTGCGTTTGCCCCCTTTCAAGGAGCAAACCAAACAGTCGGCGGAAGGTGAATAATGAATGTTGTTGTGATGATTGCTCTGAAATGCAGAGAGAGAGAAAGAGATCGAAAAAACGCAGGAGTTTTTCCCCTAAACCAGGTCAAATGTCTGAGTTGGCCCTGTTTTGTATACAGACGAGCATCCTCGCACGACTTTTTCTCACTGTAAACACGGCTCCTGTTTGCCGTTCAACATCCACAGGACCCAAATCTGTTCAGGCGTGGAAGCCAAAATATTGGGACAGACGTTTACCGGGGCATGTGCGCTACTATCAGACCTCGCAGATTAGAGCCGTCCCTCAGGTCTAGGGGACAATCTCTGCATTCATAAAATACCCTTTCAAACCAAATGATTCATGTTAATGTTAGTGTTACTACTTCCATTATTATGGGGATATAATTTGTATTATTAGTATCAGGAGTTTAGTAGGATTATGCAGTTTGGAGGGGAGTAGAGCTGTTATTATTAGCAGGCTCGGGTGATATCCTTAAATTTTACATCACGATATTGTCCCGCCTAAATATCGTGATAGACGGTATAACTGTTCTACCGCAAAGGCGACATTCGAGCTGCTCAAGAATTGCATTTGACGTCAAATATCGCCATTTTTGATAATATCTATGTGCGCAACCCTAACGATTAGTTGATTAATTTCTTTGTCGATTGAGAGAAAATTAATTGCCTATCATTGTGATAACTGATGAATAACTTTAGTAATTTCTCATGCAAAAGTTAGAATTTAATCATTCTAACTTATTAAATGTAAGGATTCGCTGCTTCTCCGTAATTTATGATGGTTATCGAAGAGTCTTTGGGTTTTCTACTGTTGGTTGGGCAAAAGAGGCAATTTAAAGACATCTCCTAGGGCTCTGGGAAATTGTGATGAGCTTTTTTTTTTTTTAAATTGATAATTGATAATGTGATCAATCATGACAATAGTCATTAGTTGCAGCCCGAGCGAGTGAGGAGTACTTCTCAGTGGAAGGTTTTGTCGAACCGCTCTCCCTCCAGTCAAGCCGAGGGAGAAATGAGATCCCCGTTTGGGGAAAAAATGACCGAGCTTAGCGGGATGACAGGCTTGTTTCTCTAATTCCAGACCCCTGTAAACTATGACCCCATACAGTACACCAGCTGCACTGGAGTCAGCGCACTCGCTGTAAACTGATACGCCATAATAGCTTGCTGCAGATATGCTGGAGCATGTGCAGCGGAAACCGATAATTCAGTGGTGACACACCGTGCATAGGGGTTCCCATGGTTTTTTAGGCTGACGTGAGGTAAGCTGATCTGTCAGGTAAAAGCAGAGGGGTGGGGGTTACACTGGAGAGATGTGGAAAGGAGGGGGGGACAACCTCTGCTGTGTAAAGGAAGGAGCAGTGTGCTGGCAAATCATACCTCCTGATGAGTTTCTTTCAGTAGCTGTTTGTTTAAATTCTGCGGCACGCATTCCTCCGCCCATTGCATTTTGATGGCAGCGGCATTACTAAATCATGGTATTTCTGTTTTTACAAGTCTGCAAAGTCTCCCTAGCTTTTCTGCAAACCGCCTTGTTTTTTTTTGTTATCGCTGTTTCTCCACGGTGAATGTTTTATTTAGCAGCCTGCTCCGGCACAAGACCCCGCCAACCAAAGCAACGATACCGGCCAAAGGAAGAGTCGGAGATGCGGGAAACGGAAGCGAGACGGAGATAGCATAGCCGCTCCTAAGCTGCGTGGCTTTAACCCACAGGATGAGCAGCTTCGAGAGCGTCCAGGACTCGAGGCACATTAACCCACAGCTATTCCCGGCTGCTTTGTGTGGCTTTTTCTGTTTATGGAAAAGAGGCGAGAAAAAAAAATCTGGTAAACAAATGCAACAATGTCGAAACAAACCGACGCGTTTGTAAGGATTGGGCGGCTTTGAGAATTACCAACTCGTATTATGCATATTCCCTCCCACAATTTCTTGGGAAATTTGGCGGGGCGTAATCTGAACCTCATTGTGTTTCTTCCCTGCGGAACACCAGATACCGGCGCAACCTGGTTTTGGTTTTGACTGCCATTTTTCTTGTTGGCAGTTGTTTTCTCCTCGTTGATTAAATCTGAGGGGCGAAGGCATTTAGAAAACCCGAGCCGGGATATTTACACTTAAGCTTCCATTTTGCCATAGTTTGTTTTAATAAGGACTTGACAGAATGCAGTAGGCCGTCATAGGAATTTCGACGGGGCGTGTCAAGACCGAGGCGTGTCGGTGGTCACTCCGTTAACGCGCTGCCCACTGTCTGAAGTCGGTGGTCATGGAGTTGAATGGACTGACCAAAACAGCTCTGACACACACACACACACACGAGTGCGGAACAAGGATCGGACAAGTAAGAGGACAAAAGTGATCAGCGCTTTGATGGATGTGTCACGATGAGGGGATGTAGCTGTCTAACATCTATCAGTGGTTAAAGGTTCTCCCCGCTCGGCCTGTCACATCCAACTCCACTCTTCATTTCTGTTCCTCCTTTCCCTTTGGCCCTCCTCTCGTACTCTCTCAGAAGAAGCTGGGTGTCAGCTGGAGAAAAAAAACATACTGTCAGAGCCCGAGACACAAGAAAGTTTTTTTGTGAAAGCGTACACAATTATTTGTCGCTGCGCGCCCCCCTTGTTTCACCCTTTGTGTCGGGGTGGTCTCTCGGGAGCGAAGCAGACATTTCAACTCAATCAGCTTCAAACAGGAATAATGCTCCCCTCCTCCTCCTTCCCCAAAACACACTCATCTCTCTTCAGTGATACAATTACAAGCCGAGCCGTGTTGGCCATCTTGTTGTGATTTTACGTGTTTACATGGGAGGGGAGGTGTTTACTGTGGAAACTGCGGTCCCCTCCTTCCCGATGCCCATTTAGCTACTGGAGAAAAGGAGCTGCTGTGAGATTTAATTTATTTATCGTCTCTGGAAGAGAGTTATAATGATTCTGTAACTAGCATTAGGATTATGTCTTCCTGGGTCCCGTTCCCTTGAGACGAGGGGCTCTAGCTTTAGCGAAAAACAGCCACAACGTTGCAGGGACGTATACGTAGATGAATGATATTGTACGTGAGGAGGTCAATAGCCTTTACTCTCCCGCAGTATATGAAGTACAGTGTGTACTTTTTGCTTTGCTTTATATAATTGACGCTTTGTAAAATAATAGAAATATATAGGCCATATGCAGATTTGTGTTTGATCCGCAGTATTTTGACAATATCAGACTCACCATAGTTTTCTTATTCTCAGAAAACGCTTCAAAATGTGATTATGAATTATTTATTTATTTTATATCATAAGCACTATTACCAAAGTTATTGAAGTGTAAATAAAGTGTAATCTCCGAAAGATGTTCTGAATTTATGAAAGGAAAAGATTTTAAAATTAAAGATTAAATAATATACATACGTAAACGGCCACAACAATTAAGCAATTAGCTGTTTAGTCGATACAATCCCCCCCCAAAAAATGATTGTCCAACCAACAGTCCAAAAACCCAAAGACTTTTCATTTAGTACCATAAATGACAAAGAAAAGCAGCAAATCCTTTCATTTAAGAAGCTGAAGCTATCTGTTTGGGTTTTTGGTTTATTTATTTATTGTTTTATTTTGTAGATTCTATCCTCTTGTGTCTGGTCATTGCTTTCTACTTCCTGCTCACCTGTGTGTTCTGCTCCTGTTCCCCGTGTTCCTCCCCAGTCTGTTTCCCCTCACACACCTGTCTCACATCAGCCTTGTTAGCACCGCCCTGTTCCCTGTGTCTTTCCACCTGCACTTCACCCCATCGATAGTATAGTTTGTATTGAAGCTTGTGCTGCTCCCTCGCTCTTTGTTGGTCCATCTGTGTTTGTCCATTGGTCTTGTGTGTTCCCAGTGTTCCTGATTTGCCCCTTGTGGTTTTCTGGTTCATCCTTTAGGTTTTGTGTTACTTTGGTATTTTCCTTTGTTACTTGAATTTTGAACTTTGGTTATCAGCATTAACGCTTGTTTTTTGCGTATGTCTTGCATTTGGAAATTAAAATGTGACTTAATTGATTATCAAAATAACTGTCGACCAGTTTTCTTTCTATCTACTAATTAATTCTTGACTATTTGTTGCAGCTCTACATGTTGTAAAGGAAAGTACTATCAGAATACTTACTGGGCCAGTGCACTGCAGAGGATAAATAAATTATGGTCCAAAGTTTTCCTTTTTATGTAGAACAATGCAATCCATAAATAGCAACTGGGGGGGGGAGTATAAGTTGTTTTTGAGTGATTGCATCCACAATCAGTCTCTTGAATTGCACAAGACTTTTCAAAAGAGCAAAATCGAATAATTTGTTTTCATTTCATATTTTTAAGTACCCCCTCCACCACCAGCCCTGTATTGTCCCATTACCGCAGCATTCAAGTGATAACACTGCCCCGACTAATCTTCCTGATGGTCACATTGCCTTTTCAGGCCCCAGCACTCTGTTTTATTGGTGTAGCATTACGCGCAGTGTTTTGACCATTGTTTACTCCACAACATGCCACTTGTTATCTTCCGCAGCAAATGGCCGTGTCTTTACCAATCTCATCTGGCTTTTGTCTCCTTCCCTTTTTTCCACGGGACGCGCAGCCATTTAGTGCAAGGGTCAGGGTTGTAATTGACAGCCACCACTAAACAAATCTGCCCGACTCGGTGGTAGACCAACCCCACCTCCCGTCCCCTCCCGCTACTCTAATCTAACTAATGCACCCATGTGTGCGCTGGAAAGTGAATTAAGCAGAGAAAACTCAATACCTGATCCATATGACAGAGCTGCCTGCGTGCACATTAGCAGTTTCTCTGCAGCCTCTGTAATTGTATTACACAAGTTGGCCGCTCTAACGATCAGGCCTTACACACACTTACACACTTATACACACTCTCCCTGTTGTCGTTAATCGCTGCCTTCGCTGGCCCCGGAGGCGTGCAGCGGGCCAAGAACAGAGCGATCGAGAAGGAGGATGATGAGGCGAGTAGTTCAGCCCTCCCTCAAGGCTGACATGAAATGAAATCATAGTCTGTACGTCTCTGTGTGTGTCTGTGTGCATGGGTGCTGTGAGACTGGCGTATTGCGCTGCATCTTTTGTTTTTAAGGCTCTGTTGTCAGACTCTCTGTATCTGCCTCTTTGGCTTCTAATCAGTGACTTCTCTGGGCACTCCTGCTGTGTGGCCCTGTTTGTGTTTCTGCCTTCCGCACATCCCTACCGCCCGCTATCAGTGTACTGTCAGCAGTCCTGTCTCTTGCCAGAGACCGCAGCGTGATAAGATGAGTTTACACTCTCCTCCTCTCTGCCCACTAATCTCGGTTGACCTATAGAGACCTACGCAAGGTTAAAAAAATATATGTTGTGAATTATTTTAACTAACGCGGCGGATGAAGGCAGGGGATGCAGGAGATGTAGATGAAATGACCAATAAATTTGCTCATGTGACCTAGTAAACGCACCTGTGATGATGTTCCTCCTACAAGACTTTTTATTGGACTCGGCCCAGAGAGAAGAGGTAGACAAAAAAGGACATGGAGGGCGATTAAAGAGGTTGTTGTGTTGATTTGCTGCGAGTTGCCATGCAAGCAACCATTTGCTCTGGGCTCGCTAATGGAGACTTCAGTTTTGATCCAGGCAGCGGCTCTTTAAAATTTTATTCCTTCTAACAGTCTGATTTATAATGATGAGGCCCAGACTCTTTCCACCGCAGCAGGACATCACAAAGAACCCTGGGAAGCGAGGGAACTATATATAGCGAGAGACCATGAAGGGACTTGCTACAGGCATGGGAGAATCCAGCAGATAGATGGTGAGAGATGACCTCCCCGCAGCTCAAGGCTGACGATGTATAGATGCACTGTGTTGTTCAGGAGACCTCTGTGACCTTTATATAGCCACTGAGGTCAGCCCCCCCCCGTATTCCCGCCTCCCAGGGTTCAGTGATACCCTACCTGCCAGATGACACCCCATGATCCTGAGACGAGGAGTAGTTTGTGTGCATATGTGTGAAAATCCCTCGGGGAGGACTTGTCAGGGAGTAGGTCATCAGATATGCCGGTGCGCGCGCTCACCTCCATGTGCGCTCAAATTTGTGTATGTGTGTGTGTGTGTGCACATGACAGGAGAGGAAGAGAGAAGAGCTGGGATGGGCAGCTTTATCATGCTTATCTGAAAGGTCACTCCGTCATTGTCGGACTGCACTTTACAGAACCGGGCTGTGGTCAGCGCGAGGCAAACTGATCCTGGAGAGGCCGAGGGAGGTTGAGAGAGATTGGGTTAGACTTGAAATGTTGCACCGGTCTGAAGAGAATGTACAAAAGTTGGCACAGGAAGGAAAATGAAAGTGCAAGGTCCAGCAACTACTTTGATTTGCAACAAGATTGCGTTATCGAAATAGCATTTGTGACTCTTCATGTTATTTCGATGCATTTGCCTCCTAATGAGTCATTTATGAACGTTTCCTGACTTTATTACTTCCCTCTAGCCATGTATAGCATGTTCTCTGTTAACTTTCACTTTATTTATTTTTTAACATTCGGGTGGAACACTGACATGTAATGGAGGGTGGCGGAAATGTACTGCTCCATTTCCCCTCATTTATACAACACATCTGCACTGGTGTAAATTTAACAAGAAATAGAAGTAGAAGCAGTTTTTTCTTTTTATATTTACTTACTCACTACTTAGGTTTTTATTTTAACGGTGCATTAAGTAAGAATCTGCCACCTTGAATTCATACACCCATCAAATAGGGACGGCATATCGCCATAGTAACTGCTAGCCGCTGCTAACTGTGACCTGTTAGTAGATCCTCGACTACAGCTACCGTTGGCTTCTTAGCTCAGTTTGCCGTGCAGCTTCCATTTATACGTACTCAAAATATAGGCAAAGTGTAAAAACTCCACCTCTTCTGAGAAAATGAGGAAACAGGGGGAAAATAAGTCAGGGTGTTGATGTTAAAAACATAAGTGACAGCCTAAGAAGGGTTTAGTTATGTTTGGAAGCGCAATTATCGCTAGAGTGTAAAAGGTGTGGAGGTAGGAGCTCGTCCTCCTGTGTCTCCTGTGCACAAGCCAAATCTCTGCGCGACACTAATCCTACTGGTTCTGCTGGTTATCCCTCCTCCTCCCATCATCCCTCAGCAGGTATTCCTCCGCTGCCAAAGCTCCCTCTCTCTCTCTGACATCCATCCCCTGTTTTTTTCCATTCATCCCATCCTCATCCCCTCCTCACCCTGCCTCTCCTCCTAGCACTCTGTTTGTTTTCACTGTTGTGTCTCAGTGACATTAGCCACAGTAATCCAATTGAAAGCTCCTCAGACCCGGAGCCGGGTTCTGTGGGGTTGAGGCGTTTCCATGGGGATCGCATGGATTCCTAATTAAGCTCATTAAAGCTTGTTATTAAAGCTCGTTAAATCTCATCCTGACACGGTGGCGCAGCTCCTGGTGTCTAACTTTACTAATTTGTGAGCTAATGCCGCCATACACACACTCTCACACACACACTACAGACATGCACACTTTTGCACAGAAGTCACCAATATAATGCACTTTGGTAGGTGTAATTAAAGCTCAATAAGCCCTGGGGTTTTCCACGCTGCTCTGTTTGAATGGAATGACAAGATGATGCAGTTTGTGAAAAAATAATATTTACATTCCCTAAAACAACCATTTCTGCTTGTTCAGAGTTGTAGTGAGGTCAGTGTTCACATTTCAACCATTATTACGGTACGGTGACTTTATCAGTTCTTGACTCATTCTGTTACAACAAAAATATAATCCCTGTCGCCGTGTTGGCTAACGCTACTAAAAATCCGAAGTTGCCGTCAAACAAGACGGTGGAAAAAAAACAGCGTTAGCTCAAACAACAACTTGTTCAGCTAGATGATTAATCACCTGTACTTGTCGATGACATTGCTGTTGCCTCAGGCAAAGTTTTCTTGTCCATGTAGGATTCAGCTTCTTTAGCGCAGGCATGCTAACGTTAGCTACGGCCACTGCAGGCTATCAAACACGGTAAACTCATCAGCTGTTTTACGCTGTTTGACCGGTCTAGCTTTGCATTTCACACTACAAATACTGCGTTCTGCTCTGTTTCTCTCCACACTCAGAAGTTTCTCTCTCTAACTCGGGTGTATTCCCAGGTCACGAAATTTGGCACACATTGGTTTAATACATTTAAATTACAAAGAGCCCCTTTACTCTACTGTGAACTGGTACCTATGAAAGAACAGACTTTGTTACCCATTCCGAGTAAATGTGAGCGGAAAATGATTTTTAAAAAAAAGTTGAATTGTTCCCGTACATTACCAGAGACAACATAACATTCATGAATGATGCATTTGAGTCAAGTGGAAGTCGGGGGAACGAGGGAAACCTCACTTCGCTTTTCACACACACACACACAACCGTGTTACTGCGTGCCCCCTGACCTCACTCTGAGTTTACACGTCAACTCCAAATATTGTTCTTTGGCTGTGAGGGGGAACAGTAAACCATGATGTTTTTCGGGGGTCTTCGGGGGGCTGAGAGGAAAAGTGTGTGTGTGTGGGGCGAGAGAGAGAGAGTGAGAGAGAGACGCCTCTCACAACCTGAATTAGCCCTTTGATGCTGACTGGCCTTGACATCAACAATGTGGCCTTTCACAGCCCTCACCCACCTCTGAGGAGCTTAGCAAGAACACACACACACACACACACACACACACACACACACACACACACACACACACACACACACACACACACACACACACACACACACACTCGCCTTACAGTACGGTCTTTCTCTCCCTGTCACTCTCTCTTTAGTTCTCACTGTTTATTTTTTGTAGCTTATTGTGCCCATTCACAAGGAAACGGCACTTCAGCTGGAAAAGAGAGGACGAGGAGGAAGCTGTTACACGGGTGGAGTAAAGAATGGAGGGCGTCGGATTCTGTGAGAGACGGCCTTTCCACGCTCTCCCAGCAGAACCAATTGAAGCTCAAAGATCTTGTTAAGTCCTCAGCAGAAATTACTTTGTAAACACCAGAGAAATTAAAGGATATTGAGCTGAGCATAGTGAGGGAGTTGAATCGGTCGGGTGGCCAGAGGGACGCATAAGACAGCAGATTCCTGAAGTGCCCCCTCATCCTTTGTTTTTTTTGTTTTTTTTCATTCGTTCCCGTAAAATACTTCCACCGTTCGCGCATGTCATTCCTTTGACATGAAAGGTTTCGGCTTTCAGAGTCTTTTTAATGTATCCTGTGTCACAATGACTGCGGTTTAAGTCGCCGCTCTGTAAATGAAGTCCATTCCAGGCGGCTGTTGCAAGTCCTCTGAAGGGAGGTTCTGAAGTACGGCCTGCAGAGGGACATCCATCATTGACATCACTGCTAATTTTGGTGACATATTCAGCAAAACATGCCCAGCTGTGCGTGAAAGAAATACATGAAGTCAGTGTTTCCACATGACTTTTTTGTTCCCCCCACTCCATACTCTTCAACAGCTTACACAAGCAGTCGGTTATATCAAACATGTGTTTCTCCGACGCTGGATGTGTGAAAAGAATTGACTGTGTTTACGCTGACTAATGATGTTTCCACATGCATGTCAGGCCGCGGGAACATAAATTGTCTGAACTTAATCCTTGTTTACCCTGGGCAGGCTGTGATGGACCTGTTAGCATTAATTAGCTTTAGCCCTCCAATTATGTGCACGCATTTAGAGTGGCCGTGTGCAGAGGAGACATTTATGGAGGTTGACACGGCTTGACAGAGTTGAAGATCTGTCCCCAGGGCTGTGACCTTGTTGCGCGCTGTAATGAGATAATATGAGAGTGCGATGATGACACCGACCCGGGGTCTGCGCTTCTCAATCATAAACCAGTTCACTAAAATACTCATCTTGATGTAGATGCATGCTACTAATTCACGTCGAAAAAGACAGGGAAACTCTTTCCGACTTCTCTAAGATGCTAGTGGTCAGGACATCAGCTCTGTCTCCTCTGACGCTCTCGAGTTAAACACTCCTCACAGGGCATGCTATTTCCTGAAGATGAATAGTACTCTGTGATGAGGGGAGCTAAATGCATCCAGTCATTTCCCCTGGAGCACGAGTCTGTGTTTAGGTGATGGGTCGAACTGAGGATGTGGGCAGTCGCAGTACGGCCGCTTTGGTGCCTTGCTGCCTGCCTCCTCGGCCTCTTCGCCACGTGGACGCCGAGCCATTAAAGCAGTTGTTTGTCTTTTTTTCCTCAATGAATGACTTGTGCGGTCGAGCCCCGGCCAAATGACTAACCTGAGGATTGACTGGAGCCAGATGAAGAGTTGGAACTATTGGACTGGAGTTTAGAAAGGAGGAAAATGTACTTGTACTCCACTGACCCTCAGCCACTGTATCTGTCTGATACCTGTCTCTTTGTAAATGCCTTGATTTTGTGTTGTTAATGTTTTTTGGATGGAAAAGTGCGAGGATAGGAAGCCGGTGAGAGATACATTCTGCCTATATCACTTCCTACGTATGGTGAGAGGATCCAAAGGGAGCTTTTGAGTGAATTCGAGCAAGTTTTGCCAGACAGGGATGGATTATTGACATTCATGAAGATCGACACTGTGTGGTGCAAACATCAGTTTGGGCACTGTCAGGGGACCTGACCTGGAATGAAACCCACAGCAACACAGGGAGGAAAACTGCAAACTCCACAGGGGCCTAGGACCTCCTTGCTTGTGAGGCGACAAAGCTGACCACTGAGCTACAGTTCTTTTACAGAATTTGTGGAAAATAAACACCCCAAACAAGTTGAATTTCCCAATGCATAATCAATTAGTTCCAGTGTGGTTATTAGGTTAGTTAAGGCCATTTCCCCATTAGAGTACAGTGCTTACAGTAATGGTGGACATACAATCCTTCTGCTGCCCACTGATGATGTGGGGAATCTTGTTTTCTCAGCCTGGAAGCACTAGGTCAAGTCAGCTGCTGTCAGGGAGACTTTGAGCTCTGCCCAGCTGCTGACTGCCTGCTGCCTGCCTGCCTGCCTGCATACACAGTTTCAGTGGTCAAGGGCTCATATTCCAGTCTTTCTGACTGTGGTGGTTTGCTTTGATAGTCAAGCCTGTTTACCACTCCATGTCCTGGGGGCTAACCGGGCTCAGATCACCCTCAAATGAACTGAGGAGTGAGGGAAATATTCAACACAGCTGTGCTTACTCTGAGGGCCGGGGCCAGGAGAGACGTGCCGCTGCGCTTTCAGGTACAGGGCAGGTCTCGCCTCTGAAGCTGTCTTCAGAGAGCCTGTTTGCATTTATAAAAATGTTTGCTTGGATGCGAAAATAAAGATTTCCCCAATGGCGAGGGATGGGAACGTAAAGAGAGAAAGTGAGCTGGATGGAGATAAAAGATATTTTTTTTAACAGGTAGGAAAGCAGCTAACCCAGTGGCTGCAGGGGAATATAGCAGCAACTCCACAGCATATCAAAGGTAGTGGTAGTCTGAGGACTCTAGCGGCAAACTATCCTTGAGTAAATCTACCCAGTCTCCCCCCAGCAGCTCAGATTAAGAAAAATGATGTTGTGAATGTCGATACTGTACTTTTTATTGCTTCAGCCATATGTCTTCGCCGGCTTGACGCCGGGTCCCAGTTGACTAACATTCCCTCATCCTGGACATCTTCCTCTTTCACTTCAAGATTCATGCGCGACGGGGAAACATTCAGCTTCTGATATTTTCCCACTCTGTCAAGATTTTTCTCGGCGAGCTTTGTAGCTTTGACCAATTTACAAGCTCTGTATCCGCACAACAGATCCAAAGGCTGGCAGCAGCCATATGAGTGGCACAGGGAGACTGCCGTGTAATGAATAGGAGGCATGGCTAGCTATTTGGCAGGAGTGGATAGGAGGGGATCACATATGCTGTAAATTTGGGCCGAGTCAAGAATTAAGACAGGTAGTATGGAAACAACTTTGGCCTGCCAATAATCAAAGCTCATCGTGCTTTCTGAAAAGTCCTGCTTTGGTATTAAACCGCCTCCTGGGGAGCAGTTGTCACTCACATGTGTTTGTGCTGTATGACCACGCGTTGGCCGCTCTAATTATCAGCCTCCTCTAAATTCATGAGTGTGGCCTTGCAGATTAATGCGTATGCGTGCATGCATGCTCGATGTTTGTTTGCCCAATTAAGGATTCATAATGTTGCCTCACAACATCCCTCTTCTACTTTTATCTACTTTGCCTGGCTCTAACTTACACACACATAAACCTAATGGTGTTGTTCCAAATGCAAAATCAAACCATACACAATGCAATTCATGCACCTACAATACGACATTATAGCAGAACTGCAACCGATGATTTCATTACCAACGAGGTGGATGAAATGCCGTACAGACCAAACAGATGTCTTGAAATTGCTTCTTTTGTCCAACTTATAGTCGATAACGATTCTTCAGTTGCAGTCATAAATAAAGGAAAAAGCATCAAATCTTCTTGTCTTATCAGCTGAAACCAGCAAAATGTTCAAAAATAACCCTAACCCTAATCATTGCAGGGCTACATGAGAGGCACAGTACAAGTACACTAGGCTCCTCAGTTACCACCATGATACATTTACAAGCTTTACATTTTCTATAATTGATGCAAAGGACCTTGTATAAATGCAAATGTTCTGAATTAGATATCTACCATCTCTACCATAGCTTTACTAATGTTACCAAGTGGACATTCTGCCTTGTGGAATATTGAACAACTGTCAAGAGAAGTGGAAAGTCATGAGCAAGCAGTGAGCACAAACATGTTGTGAGTGTATCCACACTGCCCACTGTGTTGCTGGCGTCCAGTCCGGCCCCCTGTTTGCTTGTGCATCCTGTACCCCTCTGCTTCACCAACCCTCCCCACGTTTCTCCATATTTCCACTAGCTCTTTCCGTCCAAGCTTTGCCTAGTGTGAGTTCTGGCATGCCGGGCCTGCCCTGCCCCTCTCCGCTCTGCTCCACTTCCTCCCTCTGGCTCGGTGGCCTGGCTGCCCGGCGGGGGCAGCCTGCTCACCTCCGGGGCAGCTGGCATGCCTGATGGCCCCATTCATCAGACCTGAGGGCGAGGGGTTGGGGGGCCCACGGTGGAAAGGAGGGGGGTTGCATCGCAGGCCTTGTTGTTGACTTTATTGGGATGGTTATTAAATAAGCCATGATGACAGGGTAGGCAGAGGAATGCTTTCAACTCCCTCTGCAGGAGATGTCCTACACAAACCCCGGGACTGGATGGATGTCGGCAAGGACGGAAGGAGGGAGGGACAGAGCCAGGCAAACAGTAATTTTGTGAGCCTTAAACGCAGGAGGGGGTAGAAAAACAGGCAGAAAGATATATTTACCAAGATAGCAACTTCAAAAAAATGAATTGGATACTTGAGGAAAATGTATCTATAGGGAAATACGTTTTTGGGGTGGAGGGAAAGATCGCAGTTTGTCTTTTAAAAGACAGATGACTTGCCCTGGGCAAGGGGGCTGGCGGCCCGCAATGTTGAGGCTGGTGGCTGAATGGCTGAAGACTGAATGACAGAACCCCTCCTGAGATTGGCCATTAAC
>OMLP01016216.1:0-13453 GCA_900302685.1 Spondyliosoma cantharus
GGCAACAAATCCAATGTGACATTCCATTTTATAAACAGGGTGAATGAATCAATTTGATTAGACAATCTGAAAACATATATAAGTGAAAGGATATCAGTGTTCTCATGGCTGAGGAGGCCGAGCAGTGAGTGGACAGCATTGAGCTCCACCAGCAGGTGGTAGAGGTCTGGCATTGTGGCGATCACGTGCATTTCCTGGATAATGTCGTTCAGATCCAGCTCGGACTCCATGAACCTGGTTTAAGGAGCAATACATTTTGGTTAGCATGTTACCTTTCATGTTAAAGTGCATAAGAGGAAATACAGTCAGTAGTTGTATAGATATCCTATCATGAACCCAAGAGCTAGACAGCTGTCTTTCAAAGTTCAATTTAGGACTAATGATGCACAGTATAATGTGAAGAAACACTGCAATAAGTTGTGCTTAATCCACATTAAATTTGGTCTAATTCACATAGTCAGTTATTAGAATATGTGACAAAGAGAGCATACTTCTCTGGGTTGTCGGGAAACTTTATCCTCAGTTCTTGATTTTTGTACGACCTTTTCTCAAAGGTCAGGATCATTTTCTTCACAGAGCTCTCATCCACTGGTTCTGCCTGTTTGATTAGTACATAAAGAAATTAGAAGGGAGGGAAAGGGGTGAAGAAGGAAGATGGAGAAAAAGAAAGAAGAGTCTTCAATTGAGGAAACTGCTGCAATAACAATTAAAGACACATCAGGGCCACCCTAATTATGTGAGCGGAGCAGAGAAGCCAGATTTTCTCTACAATTGGGTAAAATGTGAGTGTAGGTCAGTGGAAAAGGAATGTGTTTGACCTGATGGCTTAAAAGCCTGTAAATTGCTGGACAGATAATGACAGGTCAGGAAATTTCAATTGTCTGACATTATGGAGCAGTGCAGCACTTCGCTCTGAGTAGCTCTTGACACAGTGAATACTTCAAATAATTGCTGCAGCGTTGGGTAATAAGAACAGGATAATAGAGGTACAGTTTTCTGAGGCACTACATAATATGGAAGCATTTGATAGAGATAACTTTGTTTGTTTTTTTTTGCTTGTTTGTTTTTTTTCAAGAAATAATCACACATAAGCTTTCCTGGTGGAAACTGTCATAAATGTGCCTTTCTACATTCACAGCCTTATCAATGTGCTAGTTTTTAACTTATTAGTCTTTATTTAATAAGGTTAGTCCCACTGAGACTAATAATCTCCTTTACAAGGGCAGTAGCACAGAGTATCTTATCTACTTATACTTTACTTCCGTCTTTACAGGGGTTGTATAAATGTAATAAAGTATGTCAATTAGTAGACATACATTCACATTTAATTCAAAATTCTCATCAATATTGAGAAGCTGTATAGCAGGGTGTGCAGCAATGTTTGCTCTATGGCAATTCTTCCAGCAACTCTTTGACTTCTTAATTCCTCAAAAAGTTTTGTTTGTCCACCCCCCTGGCATTTCTGAGAATACTGCAACAGAAAGGGTGTTGAGCGTAAACACGTCTGTGCTCACGCCGCATCTTGAGGGCCTGCTCCACGATGTCTCGTGAGAGCATAGACCAAGTTTAACTGGCTCACATCCTAAACAAAGGGGCATAAACAAATTAGTCTTTGGCTACGCTCAAAATTGTATAATTGATCTGTATTAAATGGACATGGATTAAAATATTGATTGTCTTGTATTTCTTGTAAAAACAAAGGTGGACATGCATGCTTGCATGTGCACACACACACACACAACTATGTTCAATGACGGACACAAACATTTCTTCAAAATACTAAAGATTCAAATATACAGTATATGCAAAGTAGGTTCGAACACACACACAAAAGACCAGACCAGACAGTATTTAAAAATCTTTGAGGAAAGGTCAGACATTATTCTACCCTATGGTGAGGTTTCCTTGCATATCTAAATGTGAGCCAGGCTGGGTTAAGCTTCTCGTTTCAACCACCTACGCAGAGGCTTACAGCACCCAGAGTACAACGTATCAGGGGAGCAAAACAAGTGAACATGCAGATTGATGTGCGTAACAGAACTATGATTGCAATTTTGCAAAACATGCTGCATTTTCACTGAGCTATGAACATTTCATTTGGACAACCCTCAAACCTCCACAGACAACTTTATGTTTAATTAATCATTATTTGTAGAGGGACCATGTACAATATTAAACGTAAATGTTGCCATTTGATACATCGTACCAGAGTAGGCTTAGAGCTAATTTACATCTGCAATTGAGATGCCATCTATACGCAGCTATCCCATTCCAATGTCAGTGTGAACAAGTCACATGGACTAAATCAACAGTGAAACAATAGCAACAAAATCTGAAAAGATTTAAAAAGCCTATTATAATAGTGTAACTGCTCTTTATCAGAGACAGATTATGTACTGCTGAGACATAAAGGTGGTGAATAGTTTTTGTGACTTGGTAGTGAAAGTAACAAGTACTTCCATTCAAACATTGTGCTGTGCTTTAATGGTGAAATATAATGTTTACAACTATAAATAAAAGAGGGAGACATGTTGGATTAAAGGCTTTAGATATGATCATATCTGATAAAGAAGACACACAAATGTTACAGTTCTGTAAAAATAAAAAAAATAAAAAAAAACATTTCACCAACCTCAGGTTCCTCTTCATCCTGGTCCATTAGTTTCTCCAGGATCTTCTTCTTGTCCCCTGTAAACTCCTCACTGTCCCTCATTTCACCCCCAATTTCAATTCCCATTCCTGCTGCTGCTTCCCGGTACTTGGCCAGCTCCCTGGCACTCAGCCCCTTCTGCTGCTTCCCTCCTCTGGAGTCATCCTCTCCTCCCGCTGATGCTCCATCCTCATCCCTGGGACGCTTTGCTCCTCTATCGGGCTGCGAGATGAAAGGAGACGGTTAAATGTAATCATGCACACAGGAATTTTGGTCTGTTTAGAAATATAAGAAATATATATAGGAGGAATGTTGTGAGGTATAGGTAACATAACATGGCGAGAACCCTCAAAGTCTAAAAGTATTCTGTCTTACATTTCATGCATAATAAGTCATTAGAGACTAAGTAATAAAATGCATTGTGATGTCCTACATAAGGTGTATATGTGAAATATGTATCTCCTTGTACCAGGGTAGACAGGACATGGCTAACTCTACCAGAGAACCTCACTGAAATAATCAGGAGCTTTGTTGCATGACATCACATGAGTACATGATCCGACCAGCTGCAGCTGTTACTCTGCCAAAACACAACGTTTACAACTAGTTGCAACAGGCAGACTGAACTCAGGTGACGTTAATACGTTGAGATTGTAATGATGTGAAGTGTTATTTGGGACCACTCGTGGGCCGAATTTGCAAATTAATACAAACGATTAGAAAAATGCGTTTTGTCATACATTATGAAATGTCTGAGTCGAGTATAATGAACAAAACCGAATAAATTCCAAGAATTTCCATTGGCCACTGGCTTACAAGATAGACAGCCAGTGCAATTACGTTTCTTATGGTAAAACCAGGTCCCCCGAGCCCGTGTACAAATGCAGTTTGTCTAACTGCGTCTGTTTACAAGTAGCCGAGTTTAAGAGTAACTTAGTGTCGTCTGTTTTCATTGCAGAAACATAGCTAGCAACCTGTGTAGCTAGCACGCTAACTGCTAACGTCATAAACAAAGACTAGGTTTTGTCGGTGTCGTCCTGTCATGCTGCGCTACCCGAAGGTATATAATTAAATTCACTGGCGGACAACTGATGAACGCAAATAGACTTACAAAAGTATTAACGAGACAGAAATAATGCATGTATGCTAACGTTCACCAGTAACTGCTAGCAAAGCTATTGCATGCAATCCAATGAATGAGAGTTAGAGTTCCCTCACATTGACCGGCAGAAAAAATATCTGATACCTGATAGTTGAGGAGCTCTCCAACGTCCATTTCTCCGGGTTAAAAACCTACACGTAAAAATGTTTTGCTCACGCTTAGGAAATGTATGCACACGTACACTTCAACAGGTATTTATCTGGCTAACAACAAGCTATGCACATATACATGCTTGCCGTAAACCGTTTGTGTTGACTGTCGTAACAGTCGTAGAGAGAAATGCTGTCGTAAACTTTAAACGTCATCCAGGACATGATTGCAACTACTGAATTTTACAAATGATAACTTATTTCTGTCAAGGTGAGAAAAAACAATCTTATATGCTTAACGTCCTCTCCTACATCAGAATCAGAATCAGAATTATTTTATGTGTCCCGCAAACGACAGTAGGACAAGGACAGTAATAATACAATAGTCACAATAAACAATAATAATAGTAAAAAATAAACAATATAATAAAAAGGTAAGAAATAGAATAGACTTGTATATTCATATATACATAAGATTGTACAATATGAACATGTAATTATAAACAGTGTGGCAGTGTATTATTATGTACAAATAATAAATATGGGGTATTTAAAAAATGTCCAGATAGTGCAAACCAACAACGACAAATGATTTATGTATAGAGTTTGTGTTGCACAGTGAGGTCTAATGGGAGCAGTGCTGGTTGTAAAGTCTGACAGCAGCAGGAAGGAAGGACCATGTCTACAATGAATTAAAATATACCTCTTTTGTTTAAAGCTTATATGCACAGAGGTGCTTCAATCAAGATTGCAGACTACATATGATTTAGCCTACACATTCTGAAATATTCATGAGCAAATACAAATCTAGGAGCTAATTCAGGCTTTCTGGTGAGAAAAGCTGAATGCAGATTTTCACAGTGGTGGATACGGTTATCTGAGGGACAGGGGCAGAAAAAAAACGCATCTTGTTGACACAGTTCCGAACCCTGGTGAGTATTAAAATTGTTTTACATTACTGTATCTCTGTGATAAATGCACACAGCGAAGGCTGCTCAACCATTTAAAAATTAATTTAAAGGCAAACTAATTTTCTAACATGGACGACAGCCTGTATTGCTGTGCATCACATTTTCACCACTGGAAGGGCACCCTCGATGGCAAGGCATTGCATTTTCTCAATTTTAAAGGCACCCATTATTGCACTTAATCACATTTAAAGGAACAAAGGGGTCCTCATATGGCTGCGGGGAATCATACTGTTTGTGTCATATGTTCAAGTTTCAAAGTGCTTTATTTGTCACTGTTATTTAAAAACATATTTTTATCGGAATCAGAATCAGAATTCCTTCATTAATTCCGCAAACGGGGATATTTGTGCGTCACAGCAGCCAAAGGACAGTTCAACACAACAATAAATAATGATAATAGTACAAAATCCTAATTAAAACGACTTTTACATACTTCTTTATACATAATATGTACGTAGACAGCCACTGTGTCAATGCCTTGATTATTTTTGTAGACAAAGGACAAGTCATGTCATCAGAAGCTTGGTTTTAGTTTGTAGTTGTAGTTGTCTTGACCAATCACATTTGAGTTGGCTTTGGTGCATGCAGGTAAACAGTCGATGTGGGCAGCTATAGAACGCATTGGCCAAAGTACAGTTTCGGAACCCATCAGGTATGATCTGACAACAATTTAGCTTTTCAGTAGCTTTTTAAACCTACCTGCATTAATATGTAGCACTAGTCATCTATTTTCAGAATTTGTATGTGTCTGCACTTCAAATTCAAATGTCCCACAGCATGCCCAGATTAATACAAGCTGACAAAAATATGTGTTTCATGTTTTTCCTGCAACAGAATCCTTTCGGCTTATTTGCCAATCCTGAAATAAACCCCCTTAATGATGCCAGTAAAACTAGACATGAGTCATGACTGTTTCCTCAACAGAACTCGCACATGAAATCCTGGTCGTAAGGGCTCAATTTAGCAGTTTTTATTCCAGGAGAGCTTTATGTCCAAGCTGTCTTATTGTTCCAGACAGGCAGAAAATCACCTTTTCAATGAGCATCATTGGGAAATGTATGAGTGGTGCATGGTGTAAGAGCCTCTATTGCCACTCCAGTCTCTGGTCAGCGATCTGTGACAGTAGAGCAATAGAAACAACATTTAAAAGGAAGGCCACTGCCAAGCAGTCAAGCTTGACATCCCGGCAAACACAAGGGAAAAAGCACTTGATCAAAGGAAAGAGAGAAAGAGGGGGAAAGAGAATAAACGGAAGCAAGAGGGCTGAAAAGAGAAATTTATATGGAAATCCCAAGGCTAGAGACAAGGAGGCAGCTTCAGATGAATACAAAGCATGATTGGGAAAACTACAGAGAGCTCTTTCTTTGAAAGGTTGACAACTGAATATGGGTTGGATATAATGTGTTTACCCTCTTTTACCCTTCATTTTATGATTCTCATACATAATATGTAACTGCTGGGTGTATACATATATAGGTAGATTAGATTGGATCAGACCAATATTTCCAAAGTTATATGTTGATGTTGATGTTGAAATGATTCTTAATAGTGAGTTATCAGATGATGATGTATTAATCACGGCTTGAGCTTTTTGTGTATGACCAGGCTCGTGATTAAATGATGGTGTTGCTGACAGACGGACTGGCAGCTGTACGCTGCATGAAAACACCGACAATGAGCCACATGTTTGTGTGATGTGGACGAGCCTGGATAGTAACAGACAACGACTGTGGTGAAACATCAAGTAATAATCCATGCATGAAATCTTTCATACATCTTTTCTTTAAATCAATCATTTGGTTAAATGTGTAATAAACTATCACACAGAAATGTAATCACTTTATTAGATACAAATAAAGCAGACACATACAGTAGACTGTTGCACTGTTATGCATGTTGTAAAAGCTTCAAAATAATTTTAATGTCACAGTGACTTGTAATAGCATGACTTGTGTCTCAGCCCATTGACAGAACACCTTTCTGAACTCCTTCATAACTACACACCCTCCTGCACTCTCAGATCCTCTCCTGCCATCCAACTCACGGCACCCTCTGTCTAGACCAGGGGGTCTACAGCCTTCAGCCGTCCGGCCCCACGCTTTGGAACTCGCTCCCACAAGTCGTTCCCAAATATTGACTCTCACTCGACCTTCAAATCCCGTCTGAAAACACACCTTTTCAAATTGGTGTACCCTGTCTGATTCTGACTCGACTGGTTACACTCACAGTGAGTTTTGTGTTATGGATTTTATAACAAGTACTTTTATTAGCTTTTATTATATATCATTATTAAATCAGTGCATTAATAGATATCTCCAAATTTAACAAAAAGTACTGGAAAACAGAGGCATGACATCTTGATGATATCTTCCCATTCTTCCCATCACAGATATGCGGTGTGTAGAGACTTAATGTGCTAATCTCTGCACCTTATTTACATTTAGCAGACACTTTTCTCCAAAGCAACTTATAGTAATTCATACCATGGAAGGTGCCGACCAGCACATCCGGCACAGTTTGGGGTTTGGTTCCTTGCCCAAGGACAATTTGACATGCAGAGCAGGGCAATCAAACCAGCGACCTTCCGATAACAAGACGCTGGCTCTACCTCTGAGCCACAGCCACCCTATGCCTTCATAATGTTTCAAAAACCAGTCCAAGACCATCTGAATACCTTATGGAGATGTTCAATATACAATAAATTTACATTTTTTGATTTATATTATCATATGAGTAAATGCAGACTGAAAACACAACCATGAAATTGCAAAATATTCCAATGAACATGTGAAACTATTACTGGATTTTGTTACCATTAGACAGAGCCAGTCAGGCATTTTGTTCCTGTTTCCAGTCTCTATGCAAAGCTAAGCTAAGCTAAGCTAAACTAAACCAAGCCACGCTAAGTTGAGCAACTGCTGGCTTCCTCTCTAACTCTCTGCAATAGAACTAATTAGTCAATTTCCCCAAATTTCGAACAATTTCCCAGTGTTCCCAGATTCCAAGTGTCAGACAGACAGACATCAAATAGTGTGAGGGGTCATAGACCAACAAAATGTTGCATATTTTCGCATTATTATGTCAAACTCAGTAAACCAGCAACCTAGAAATCAACCAACTCTGAGTTCCCTCCACTGCTGCAGCTGCCTTCAAGCCTCCATTATTGCAAATCCTTTTTGTTCTACACAATGATTAACACATTCCACAATCCCCGAAGGAGCCAAAAGCTTTTCATACACAACTGTCTGTTTAATGACATCGCCTCATCATTTCCCTGCAGAATTATTCTGGGGTGTCGCTGTAGGATCATTTCCACAGAATCATACCCCATTTCCTTTGAAACAGAACAATACAATTTCACACAAGCTGTGAGGGCTGATTGCATTAAATCACATGAGGTCAGTGTGATTGTATCACACTGCGCAGGCCAACATAAGTGTGCTCAAAATTCAGAGTGCCAATGCTATTATTAAAAGACAGAGAGAGAGAGAGAGAGAGAGAGAGAGAGAGAGAGAGAGTGATGATGAGGACCGATTGCCCTCGTCATTTTCCCCCGCTAAGTCAAGTGGTGCAATCAAATGATTTTCTCTCCGCTTAGATATGATTTGAGTTATGCATCACGTCAGCAGAGTCCTTCAAAGCCACCTCCCCCACCAATGAACAAATCAAGATGAAGTGCTTTTCTTGATTTCCACAACAGTTTGAGACAGAACAAGTTGATTGTGTCCTTAAGTAAAATAGTTTTCCATGGGTGGACAAGCAAGAAGTTTTTCTGTCAACTCAGTATCATCCCCATCGTGAGGCAACTGTTTGATTTGGAAAAAGTCTGAAGTGGCAAAAAACAGGATTTATTCCGACAGAAGAAAGACCATCTGAAATCAAACGTGGCACACAGATGGACTCCTGCGCCAACATGGTTTGTATTGACTTCAGTGATGGAGACCTTTCTCTATTGGAATAAATCATGTTTGTGACTTTACAGCAACCTGATATCAGACTCTGTTTCCATCTTTAGTCTGAATTTGCCTCCACTCTAACCAATTTCTGTGGAAGAGGGGATTCACTTTTCCCTAACCAATCCCTAGAGACAACGCATATGTATGAATCTAGTGTCATTTTAAGTCAACGCTGATGTGAAGCCATGCCAGCAAACTGGTTTTGGGTTTTAAGACTGGAGCAGAGTGTGGTATGTGTGGCAGTATTGAGAAGACATACAGCAGACAGCCTTGATTGCAGCATATTGTCTGTAGCGGTGGCCATTATTGTTATTACTCTTCCTTGGTTCTCAAGCACAGCTTGACAACACTTGAAAACAGCTTGACAACGGTGCAAGCCCCCCCGCAGCATTCATTACATCTATTGCTTTTTCGACTGAGAATCTGCTGTTTCATTTCATGCTGGAGTGGGTGGATTCAAGCACTGGACCCAGGCAAACTTCTTTCTTTCTTTTCTGCATGTTTAGAAATTGGATGGATGGATGGATGGATGGATGAGGCTACATCCACAGATGGAGGGGGGTGGGTCGGGGGCAGGTCCTCTTCACGCCCTCTCATATATCTATAGTACCCGAGAACAGCCCAAGAGAGGGTGTTTTACAGTTTTACATTTTTTGTGTTTTTAGTGGTCACCTCAGTGACGGTTAGGTGAGGGATATTCAGTTGGTTGATGCCACCTAATGGACTTTTAAAAGAAAGCCATTAAATGAACCCTTGTCTGTCTGTGAAGGAGGAAGTAGTAAGGAAGGCAGTATTTTCACAAGCCACAGGTTGAGGTGTGTTTACAGCACATGGGGAAAGATCAGGGTCAGCAGTGGAGGCTAACATTAGTTTCACCGTGGAGGAGACAAGCTATAACGGTTAGACCGTGGACAGGAATGGGGGAAGATCAGGGTCTAACCCGGTCTAACGCTATAACCCAATCACCACCGAGACCAGGACTGGAAAGTCATGTCATGTCATTGTCTATAACCACTTTATCCCTTTTATGGGGTCGCAGGGTTTGTTGCTGGAGCCAATCCCAGCTGTCTCCGGGCGAGGGCAGGGTACTCCCTGGACAAGTCGCCAGCTCATCGCAGGGCCCTCACTGATGACAGAGGCCGCCAGAGGTGCCAACTGCACATCAGGAGCAATTTGGGGTTCAGTATCTTGCTCAAGGACACTTCAACATTCAGCTCAGCCCAGCCCAGCCCAGCCTGGAGCCAGGATTTGAACCAGCAACCGTTCGATCACTAGCCGACCTGCTCTACCCCTGAGCTACAGCCGCCCCCCAGGACTGGAAGGTGCTGGATGCAAGTCCTACAGAAACAGGACTGTTCTCTTAGGAGCCAAAACAATTTAGAGGTAATCTGAGGCACATCTGTTCTGTGGATTATCCTGAGGTTATCCCAATTAGTTATTAAAACTGGACCATTTGGCATTGTACACAAAAAGAATAGTCCTTGAATATGTACTATGGTCTCTGAGGACTTGAGATGGATTTGTGCCAAACACTGTTTCCATGTATTTTTCAACATCACAGAGAGACAGTGCTTTGTTTTTATCTAATGGACCACACACTGAAACAGAACAGGAGTAATTTTATGCATGCATTCCAATACAGTGGGGGGGTTTACAAATGTGTACATTGGAGAAACCAAGCATCCCCTTCACAAAGGCACATCAGAGGACAACAGTTGTGTAAACACATCTAGCAGCCAGAAAACACAGTTTTGATGACCGACATGTACACATTACAGAGGCTATTAAATATAACTGAAAAACTCTCCCTGAACAGAGGAAGGGGGTTCAGGCAACACTAACACCGGTTTCTGGGATGGGATTGATGTTGGTGCAGTAGCTTCACCCACTGCTAAATGAATTACTTCCTTATTTAACAGATGCATGTGTGAGTTAGGTCAAAACATTAGTCCCTAGATTTGCATTCAGTTATCTTTTGTTTTCGAGCTTGAAAATGCAAGATTTAACATAGTTTGCTGATGTTCATCTCTGAGATATGGAGGCTGTGTGGTACCAGTTGTAGTCATATAACACATTCAATGTGCATTTATTAATTGATTAATTGTATTAATTAATAATAATTAATTAACTGACTCAGCATTTAAGTAATTGATTTTATGATGAAAATTAATTCCCAGTCTTTCTTTCTGCATAGAGAGAATTTCCTTCAGCATTCACGTTTCGTCATGGTTTGGGTCTTTTCTCATTTGTCAATACCTGTTTTCTTTTGGTAATTATATCCTCATGTCTCATGTTTCACTTTCCACTTTTTCTCAGTCTTTTTCTGAGTGTGTCATTAGTTAATCACCCTCTGTATATTTAAGTCAGTGTTGTCCTGTCGCTCTTTGTTGGTTTGCCCCCGTGTTTCCTGCTTCTCCATGACTCTTCTTCCCGCTGTGTGTTGCTGCTTGAGTCCTTGTGTTTGAGGATTACTCTTGTTTTGTTGCTAGCCTTTTTGCCTTCCTCTTGCTTGCTTTGGATTTAACATTTTGGGCATCCATTTGGATTTCATGGACTACAGCTTACATTAAAGCTCGCTTTGTTTGGTTCCCTTTTAGATTAAGTGTGACATGTTTATTTTTTTAATGATTATGTTGACTAATCTGACCAATTTCAGTGTCACAATTACATAATTTAATAACATAATTTTTCCAATGTGTTTTTAAAAATGTGATGGTACGGTACAACCGTTTTTAAATTTGCTCTATACTTCTACACCTGTGGTCTGGGGATTTCTCAGTTTCCTGTAGCATTTGAACCCTGGTTATGTATAAATATTTGGTTTGCTGTGAAACTTGAACACATTCACTGAGTGTGCTAAGTGTGGTAAAGGCAGGTATGGGCACAAGCACTTCAAGCTGTCATTTTATTGGTCATCAATCATATTTTCAGCTGATGCAAATCAACAGTGTTGCAGCTAAGAAAAATTCCAAATTCTTCAGTGACCTTCTTGTTGTGGAACATCAGTAAAACTTAAGTTGACCCAGGCTTATATAAGTACCTGAATGACTATTTAGTAATCCCTTTCACGGTTGAAAAACTCAAGACTCATACTGTGTTTTCCCACTCATTTTCTACTCTTCCTCCAACCTACAGTATACGTTACTCACAGCTGATTATCAAGCACTCATTTACATTGGCTGCATAAGGAAAATTCCCTTTTTTGCATTGTGCTAACAATGCAACTGACAGAAAGCTATAACTAATGGATAAATGGATCTGTGGTAACATGGGCCTCTCCTGATAAGGAAGAACAGGAATAAACTCAAGCCTTTTTCCTATAAATACTTTCAAGGCAGCCAGTAAGTGTCTAATAGCTTTCCTCTCCATTGTCGGGTACAGAAACCTGACACAGATAGTGCTGGAGGCTCCTGCCTGGCCCGCTATAGCATGGTAGTGAGGCAATAAAAAACAGGAGAGAGGGAGAGAAGATGGCAAGAGGCAGGACACACACTCGACTTCAGAGATAAATGCATGTAGGAACAGAGTAGGAGGGGAGAGAAGGAGCACGGGAGAACAAGAGATAGAGGAGGTGGAGAGTGGCAGGCAGAGATAGAGAGAGGAGGGAAAGAAAATTAATTTTATCTCCATTATGAATATGATGGCTGGGTGTGCTGTGGTGGTGGCCCATGCCGTAGGGGGGGTAGCAGACCAGTGGTAGCTAACAGGAGCACACACACACACACACACACACACATGCACACACTGGTGGGATGATAGAAAAACTCTCCAATGGAACTGATACTGACAAAAGTGTTTAAGGTGGATTAGCAGCTCCTTACAGGCATGAAAATTAATTAAATTAATTAATCTGCTCACCCCTGTGTATGGTAAGAGGAATCCTCATTTAAAGTCACAGAGCCACTGATCCGTCTTCAAGAGCTTGGGTGTGAACAAGTGACAACTGCGGACGGCGGACTGACACAGTGATACAATGCCTTCACAGGGACATCCTTCTGATCTGACTCAAGGGTCTAAGAATAGAAGGGGTTTGTATGCTGCAAGACCACTATAGGATTTGAAATTTGGGGCTGTAAAATGAAAAGTGACTTGTTAGTAACTATCTGACAGGGATGATGAACGGCCATTTTGCCAACAAAGTGTAGCCCCTTCAGTTAGAAACGTAGGTGTACTTGATCTGAAAGAGTTGTAGAGTGCTATGCTAGTTTAAAACTGTCTAAACTTCCATAATCATCATTATACTGACGTTTAGCAGGTATAATGTTAAACTGAAAATTGAAAAGTTGTCTGCCTTACCGTATCATTATGAAGTAAATATAAATAGCACAATTTAATGGCTGTAGAATACTGTATGATAATTGTATGATAATCACTATACAGTTTTGTCTGCCGCTGGGCATTCAGTCAACTCGGGAAAGGAAGGTTAACTGCCGATCCATTACTATTATAGACTAAATGACTGAATAAACACTCACTCTGTCCTGTGTTATTTGGGACTCTGAGGAAAACGGAAAAAATCCATAATAATGTCACTGCAATGGAACTGCAGGAAAGTTGTCTGTTGCCACCATAAGGATGTTTGTAACATTTACTAATGACCATAAAAATAATGAAAGTACAGCTGA
>OMLP01016216.1:13473-25381 GCA_900302685.1 Spondyliosoma cantharus
GAATGTAAGATTCATTGAAGCTCCAAAGGAATACAGTTTCACCCCCGCCCCCCCAACCACACACACACACACACACACACACACACACACACACACACACACACACACACTAAAAAACCTCTGGGGGCGTCCCTGGTAAGATTGGCAGTTGGCCTGCAAATAATATATTGGAACAAAAGTTACATTTGGAAAGCATTTGATAACTTTATGGACCCGGAACCACTCCATTATGTTGTCACACTTCAACTTTAACATCTGAACATGTCAGTGGGAACAAGCACTTTAAGTGACGCACACTGACAGTGTGCACTCGCCCTGAAGGATTACAATGTAGCCCGCTTGGCGTCTTCTGGCTGCAGTCCTCTCACTCAATACTGCATCAAATTCAAAAATTGTCTCCATTAGTCACTCAGACACAAACACTTGGGAAAATGGGGTCCAGGATGATAAATACTCAGATTGTCCTTCGAAAAGGTAAGCTGGGGTCACAAATGAAAATGTGCTTGAAAATCAAATGTGTCATTATATCACAATTCAATGAATTTTTCAAAACACAGACAAAATCCCTTTGTTTACATCACTTCATCGCTCCCTCTCAGCCCTGACACACAGGACCAAGTCCCTGAAGCTTTGCCTGTCATAAATGACATTTGCACGTACACACACACACACACACACACACACACACACATGAAATCCACATGAATATACACTAAAATAGGTGTATGCATGAACTTGTAGGCACCTCTTGCTCACATTCATATCCTCCATATCTTTCCTTCACACACATGCTTTAACACACATAATCAAATTCCAACAATACCAAGGTCTGATAGCGAGATTGGCTGTTCAGAAAACACTGCACTACATGTTGGTGCCCTTCAGCATTAAATCGGGTTCAAAGATCAACTTCTGCCTGTTAGAGAAAGAAGAAATCAGACTTTGAGGGTGTGTGAAGATAACCACTCTCCACTTTTTTTTATCCAGCTGAGTCCAGGGACAATTTACAAAAGTCCTTCTTAAGTGTGCTTGAATCAGTTGGGAAAATCCCTTTTACCAATGGAGGAGACGTTTCAGAGTTTCAGAGCTCAGTCAACTACTACATTCACTAATTTAGAGTTAGAAAAAAAACATCACAAATAGTAATGGAGCCACTGTTATGTTACCCTGCTTTATCGCATTTTTTACTCTAAATGAAACCAAAATGTTACAAAATGAACATCATGATCTATCAAAGAAGTCTTGAAACTATCTATTCAGATGATCATTAGGAAACTGTTTCCTGGATTAATAAATCAAACGCAAAGTAGGGTAATTTTCTCATAAGCTTACATACAATTTGACTTCTTGAAAACAGTGGATTCACCCCCTACTGGTCATTAGAAAGAATGCAGGTTCAAGGCACTTCCGTATTGGCTTCACTTGTCAGACCATTAAAAATTATGGCTGACTGAACTATTGTTCAAATTTCGCTGAATTTCGACTTGCAGCAAGTTTCACCTTTAAAAGTAGCAACTCACACAAGTCTAAAGATGACTGACAGTTGATGCCTGAAAAACTACAAGAGCATCAATGAGCTCAGTTGTAAATCAATTAGGAGGAAATTGCATAAGTCCTTTGTGTCTTGCTGTAATCATATTGCGAAATATACTTATTACTTTTCTTGTGGAGATTTAAATGAGAAGATTGATCCCACTCTCTTGTCTGTAACTACATATGAAGCCATAGGCAGGAAGTAGTTAGCTTAGCTTAGCATAAAGACAGGTAGGCTGATAAGGTATGACTCTGAGCACCAGCACTTCAACATTTTTACTGTTCATCTGTTAGTTTATAGATTAAACAATTTAGATGTAACATACAAATACGCTGGTAGGCAGGTTTTTTTAAATTTGGACTGAACCAGGCTAGCTGTTTCTCCCTGCACCCAGTGTGTGCAAGCTAAGATGCTAAGCTAAGATAAACGCCTGCTGATACTTGTTTTGTATTTAGCATGCCGATATAAGAGTGGTCCTACTAATCTGTCAGCAAGAAAATGAAAAGTGAATAGTTTATTTTTCAAAAAACACTGCATGTGTAATTCCTTCAGCCTACCCAGACCTCACAAATAATCAACTTCACATTGGTCAAAGGGGCTCTGCTGAACTTCTATGTTTTACTGGAAACCAGTCGTTTATGTCAGTGGATTTCTAATGTAACATCCGTTGGATTGTCGCGGAAAATACAACCGGAGTGCTTCACAAAGAAATCCACAGTCCAGCACGTTTTAAGCAGGTTTAACAAATTGTCCACAGGCTTGTATAGGCAACCGAGAGACATGGGGAAGGTCTCAGTTTTCACGTCACGTTACAATCTGCTCACATCTTGCCAATAAAAAAAAAGCAATTAATACATATAAATTGCTGCAAATTGTTACACGGGGCCCCCTTTGACCTTGTCGGGATGAGCTGTTTGTCCGCAAATAGGAGGTGACTGCAAACAACAAGATTTACTCTATATGTATTATGTGTTAATGGAATTGTGGGTTGGGGGAAAGGAAACAGATGTGAGAGGTCAGCACGGGCTCTGAGCTAACAGTTTGGAGGCTGACATTAAGAAGTGAGATTGCGATAGAGTGAGAAAAAAACAGTGTTTGGATATTTCTAATCCATGTTCAGGGCACAGCCTCAACGGGGATTAGAACTTGCACCAGCTACACTGGATAGCCGTCTTCCAGGAGACATTCAGTCCCCCTCACCCTCCGCCAGAGGTTTGGACCATTAGTAAACATGCGGCATGTCAAAATATTCAGCATTCGGTCACAAGCTCTTCTACTTATCAGCTTTACTACTATCAGGATACCACTGCGGCAGCATGTGTGAATGTGTTTCTCTGGGCAAGAGTGTGTGTGCATGTGCGGGATGTCAACTCTCCTCCCAGACAGCCTGAAGTGGCCTAAATAGTTAATGTAGAGCAACTCCAATCCACACAAAGCCAACTATAGGCAGAAATAAAACATATCAAACTGCCACCAGGCGGCTCAGATTGTGAAATACTTGTCAAAAATGGGATACTTGTGGGTGAACAACAAAGCAAGATGAGATGTTTACTGTCACCTCTGAAGGACGTAAAGGACACAATCTGCATTTAGGCGAGGGGAAGAGAAATCCAATTTCGCTGTGTATACCACAGTCGCATTTTAATGTCAGGCGTAAATGTACTCGAGCTGAATCATATCCAGAAGCAAACGGGGTGTGAGATGAATGTTAAAGGGGCTATAAGTGAAACTGTTACTGCCTCCCAGCGCAGAATGACCGTAATATATCTGCAGGGCTTTGATAAAGGCCTCTGCTGTAATTAGCAAGCTTATTTGTCTCCTTTGTGGCAATCCGACTTTATGGTTTCGTGACAGTTACAGGCCGCCGTGGCTCAGAGCGACAGGAGATGGGGTCAGAAGCTTGTCCTACAGTTCGCGCGATCACTCCTCGCAGCTTCTTCTGCTTTTAGAGCTGACAATACATGACATTCAAGGTCAAAGATTACGTAATGACCCTTAACTCGAAAAGTGTAAGGAGAGTCATGTCCGTCTGTGTGTCATTCTGTCAGCCTGTCTGTCCGTCCATGTAATCCCCACCTCCAGTCCTCTGCAGTGGTGAGCCACAGGCGGTTGGCCTCTCGCTGTATGAGTCTGATCCCCACCGCCTGTGAAGTCAAATGTTGACAGAGAATCAGGAACCACATCAGAATACTAAAGAGGCCAGAGAGTGCCTTTATGTGGAAGAGATATAGAGAGCAGGAGGGAGATAGTGTGTGTGTGTGTGTGTGTGTGTGTGTGTGTGTGTGTGTGTGTGCCTGTGTGTATTACTCAGTGTTCATGTCCTCACTGTAAAAATTACAAGCTAGGCAAAGGCTTGCATTTTGTTGCAAGAATTATCGCTCTGCACTTCAGGGTATTTTTGTGCAGCTATACTGCCGCTCGTTCTCTCGAATTCCGCTAGTTTCACTTGAAACAACCTCTCTTAGGGAATAATCATAAAGTCCAAACACGAAAAAAAACTATGAGACAGTTTCTCTGTTTTGAAGCAAACGGCCTGAAACAATTGAACATTGTTGCTGGGAGTCTGCGGCAGAGTAAGCTGACGATCCTGAAACGAGGCTGATAAGCTTTGATAGCACCCAAAATCTCTCGCCGACATTGTCATTTTTTGCAGTGCATGCCTATTATTCTTCTTCAGCTGGCAGTTGGAGTGTGTGAAGAAAGAGAATAGGAAAGTAAAGGAGATAGAGACAGAGATGAAAGGCCTGTGTTGACCAGTGCTGGCCTGCACGGATCTGTAGTTTCTGAAGGGTGTCTTCGCCCCCTCATGCAAATAAGCTTGCATCTTATCAGCTCTCCAAGACACCAGAGTCCAAGTAACGAATACTTGGCCACAGTGGTCTGGTGCACTTGATTCGGTCTGTTAAGCACATAGAAACCTCTAGAATAAAAAGCACTAAGCCGCAGCTGCAGTGAGAGCCCGGCTTAATGAAGTGTGTGTAACCTCGACTGAAGAGATGTAATCTCTCTGCATAAAGATTCAGCATATATCAACAGTATTTCTCTGGAGTGTCACAGAGTTTTCGTTTCTAGGCTTGTGTAAATTTAATGAGCCAATAAGTGAAAGCTGAATTATGATCATGTGAATGACTGACAGCACTGGACCAAATGTATACACTGTATGTGAGCATTTTTGTTCCATCTGTAAAATCAAATTATGATTAAGAGTTCATTAAATGGACATCTGCTCAGCTGAAATCGCTACATTCATACTTATGCCTCATGTCGTTAATATTACTTAATAAAATGGAGTTGTTGTTTCCTATTATGAATATTGAAAATGGTGATGATTGCATTTTAAAAACACAGCTGTCAACACTTCTCTGTCTAATTATGTACTATTTGTTTTGTTACGTATAAAGACTGTGGTTCATAGTAAAGTCTGAAGCTCATTTACAATTTCTTCACATTGTATTAGAGAAATTTGAGCTGCTTGTCTCAACAGAACCTTGTTTAACCTTTATTTGTACTACTACACTACAACTACAACGACCATCATCTTACTTCTGGTTTCTCTTCGAAGTCTCAAAGTCAGTTTGTTTTTTAAAATGACAATTAGATTCCTGAAATAAGATCTGTGCTTAACACAAGCTCAAGGATTTTTACATTTTGCGCTACGACATGAAATCATCATTAGATACCTGACTTCCAAATTTTAAAGCATTTACGTGTCTTTTAAAAGGTGGTTGCAACAAGTGGCTAACTGAGAGAGGTTGTCAGGGACACTGAATGTCATCACGTCGAACACGGAGACGGATATGCTCGCTTGTCTGTCTTTACAGGCCGACTTTAAGTAAGAAGCATAGCGGTGATGACGTTAAAGTCATGGTGCTGTGATGTAGTTTGTTTATAGGTTAACCTTTGCTATTTAGCGCTATGAAGTAATGCATAGTCGTCATCGTTTTTTTTGCTGCGGCCAGAAATTAGGATAATGAGAGTTGGTCGGTTGGAACGAAAACAGTTGAGCTGAAAGACACTAAAATGCTTTATCGACTCAGGGGATGAAGTTTCGTCTTTGATGTCACCAGTCATTTGAGCCACCTGTGAGAATAAGAATATTGATACGTGCAGCTTTAAGGTTGCTGGGTTTTTTTTGTCTACACTGAAGCAAAGAAGCAGCCGTGGCTTCGCTTGTTCTTCTTTTGGTAGTTGCCCGTTTTACACCTCCACAAATACTAATTACAGTGGTGCTTCAGTCTGCTGGCTAGCCGACTTGTTTTCCTCCATGTTTTTCTGCCAAACGGAGACAGAGTTTTTCTAAAAGTTATCCGTCTGATGCAAAGTGATGTGTTTCGTGTAGGACTGAAAATGTCCCAATCTGGACATTTTGATCTGCAGCTGCAGCTTTACCACTTAGTGAGTCTCAAGTAGACACTTCTTGCTGTTAAATCTCGTGCACCATCTTTTGCATTGTCCTAAAGTACATGCACTCTTTGTTGAGCTGTCTGTATTCTACTGTTTTCCTGCTGCAGTCAGCCCTTATCGTCATGGCAATCATTTAACCTTAACCTTATCTTGAGTTCACATTGATTTTCTTGCCAGCGTTATTGCTATTAAAACACCTACGTGAGGAGACTAAGTCAATGTCAGTGTCAGCTTCGGTGTGAGAGGATGCTGTGTGTTCCCCCTCCCAGGCATCTCTTTTCCCATGGCATTATCCAAATTCCGGAGTTTGTGTTTACTAACAGAAAAAAGCGTGGGTTTCAAAATGACTGAGTCACTGCTCTGCCCCGCTGATGAAGTGAGCAGATTGGAAATGGGAAGGTTAATGAGATTTTCACAAAGTGTCCGTCTAGCGGTTTGAACTCAGATTAAATTGACACACTCTGATTAAAATTAATTGACCTGTGAAATGAGTGTGTCCCTCAACAGTTAAGGATTGATGGATATCGCAGAGGGGTCGAGAGGGAAAAAGACGGCGATGGCAAAAAAAAAAAGGAAAATTAACTTACTTCGGCTGGAAGTGAAGGAGAGATATGGTAAGAGACAGCTCATACTAATCCTAATGATCAAACTGGAGAGTACTGTGGAGCACAGTGCCATGCATGATGTGCCATGATTCTGGTCATCTGACTTTATCTTTGAGAAGAGTATTTTTTTTTTGCATAGAACTTTTATTTCAAACCTGCCTTAAAAAAAATTAAGTCGAAAAGCTATTTGCTTTGGCACAGTTATGCATTTCCTGTAAAACAGGCAGCTAGGGACTTGTAATGAGTATTGGGGGATGCTAAATGTGTGTTATGCCCCCCTGCCATGGAGCCTGTTGTCCACTGACTCTGCCAGGACTGCCAGCTCCCAGTAGACGCTGCTGGACATCGAAAATTCACAGCCTTTCAGGAAACAGAGGCCAGTTAGCTCCTGGCACCCAGGGGCTGAGTCAGGAAATCAAACCGCAAACTAGCTAATGGCAGCTACATTTAGCAGTCATTAGCGATCACTTCGGAAAACTCCATTAATCACGTCTGTAATATAGCTGGTCTGGTTAGCATTAGTTAGCAGTTACTTTAGCAACATGTAGCCTGAATCTATCTGTCCGGAGTTGCGACTGAGCAGCCAGAAAACACTTTCTCCAGAACATAAGTCATTTAAATTAAGATTGTTTAGAGGACACATTAGGATATGCCCCCAAGTGCAGGATGAGTCATCAACAATTCTTATTGTTTTCCAGGAAGTTACAAATTCTAAAATAACATTTTAAATACTTGCCCTGTTGGGCCTGATATTGGCGTAAAGGTTAGATGTATATAGAGCAAGACATACAGTATGTGATCAAAAAAACTTTAAGTAACAAGACCAGAGTCTATAGCTACGCTAGCAGCTCTGAGAGGCAGAGCACAGCTAAATCTTCACATCTGCATGTGAAATTGCTCACAGAAAGCTAACATGCTAGAAGAAAGGTGCTATAAGACAAGTCAGGGCATCATGAATGTCTGCACCAAATGTTATGCCTTTCCTTCAAGTAGATGTAGCAATATTTCACAGGATAGGGGAAAATTTGATCCGCTAGTGGAGCTAAAGAGAAAGCAGAGGGTCACCAAAGTCTATTGCATTTCTCCTTTAGGCACCATGGATATGGTGTAATATCAAGGTCATGGTGGAACTACAGGAAAAGTCAGAGGACCATTCAGGTCTGTAGGCATTATCCTCTGGGGAACATCTATCCGAAGGTTGTACAGTAGATATATTTTAGTTTGGACCAAAGTGCCGGTTAGGCCTCACAAAAATGAGCATCCAGTGCCAACATACATACATATATACATAGCTAAACATCAGTGTAAATACAACAAGACTCCTTTCCATTAACATCAATGTCATATTTGCATTGTTACTAAGAGAAATTTGGACACTATTCTCCACACCATAAGGTCTGAATCGAGGATAAGGGCGGTTAAAATCCTTAAAAAACACTGCCCAGTGACAGATCCACAATGATGAAAATGGTGGCGGATTTCCTCTAAGGCCCAATGAGACCACCATTGAACTGGTCTGTGCACCTCCTCTACGATAGAGTTCTCCCAGTGTGAAGTGGTGACGGTAGAAAGAAGTCTTTGCTCTTTGATTTCGAGGGACGGACACAAACACTTACATCCTATGAAGTGGGTACTTGAACTTACTTCCTCAGTGGCCTCATGCTGCACTCAGCTGCAACCTAAAAGCACATCTATGTCGAGAATCAACCTCAGATGTCATCAGCACTTCTACCTATCTGTGTATCCGATCAGATTAATTATTTCAGGCTCCTGCTGGCATCATCAGACATGTTTTCTTTAGAAATCTTAATTGAAATAGTAAACACAATCACATCATCATTACAGCAGTAAAAGCTGTGCTGTTAAGATGGAAACACACTGACAAACTGCTGATTTCCATGAAAGAGAAATGCACATAATAGACGGACAAAAACATATCAATGTAAAAATACACTTAAAGAAACAAAATACTTGGGAATGAGACTCAAACATAAAATAATTTACAAAGTGGACCTTTAAAGCTGCAATATGTAAGAATTGTCCAACTGTTGAATTCACAATGCAAACAAATAGAGGGCAGAATATCACCAGAGTACCCACTAACTGCTGCCAACTGTAGAAACCTTAGCTAGTTAGAGCAGTTAGCTGTGTAGCTAGCAGTGTTGGTGTTTACACTGCTGGCACCAGAGCTTTGGACCAGAATGGGCTGGGACTAGCTGGTTAGCATGCTAAACATGCTTTGTAACACAATACAAAGAGGCCAAAAAGTCTAAGTCAAGTTATTACTTCACATTGTGTTTGTTTTCTACTAAAATTCTTACATATTGCACCTTTTAAATAAAGAAGTAGCCAATATATAACATTGTAAATTGTAACAGATTTATTTTCACTCGATAGTCCACACAGGAACACAATAATATTTGTTCCAATTATAAAAGACCTTGGAAGGAACAGCTGGCACATTTTGAAAGACTCATTTAGTCATTTGTTTCTAAATCCTAATAAGATACTGCATGATTGGATTTTGTTCCAAAATTAGGCAATCTTCCACATAAAACTTGCATCAGCTAATTCCTTGATAATCTGAATATATGGCTGATGAAGCATTTTTGGAGTCCACATATACGTTCTCACTATGTGTGGATGAAACTGTCTCATCTGTAATTATTGTTGTAACAGCCCAATGATTTCACCCCTGAGGTAAAACCCATTTCCACTTCCCGAATGGCCCCTTTGTACAAAGAGTTGACTGCAGTCCATAGACTAGACAGCATTTGGCTAATTCACCTTTAATTCAAAGTGATGGGAACTCTAATTGAACAACCGTTGAGACAGTAATAAGAAAGACACTCTCAGGAATTAACTGAACTGAACAGAGGTGGGTATTTATTCTATGAAGGAGAAACAGTTTATCACTCTGCTGATCAAATGTTTATCAGAAAGATAGTAACTGCTTAATTACCGTGTCGACTCTGAAATATTGTCCCTGTGACAAGACACAAGGCCGGATAACAAGACTAAAGAGGCTGCAAACCTTGCTGGGAGCGGGGATATAAAAATCAATGTTCCTCACATTTGGTAAGGCCATGCTTCACAAACATAACAAGGATGCTGATGGTAGTAGCGACAGTCCAATGAGTGGGCATTATAGCTGCAAGGCCATAGCCGGGGAGTGTTGGATGGATGGCATTAGAGAGTGCCATGCTTGGAAAGACTTTATTGTGTTGTTCCTAAAAGGATATGCTGCTTCATTGGCAAAGGGTCAGACAGGTTGATACAGCAGAGATGTGACTGAAAAGGCCCAGTACACAGCCAGGCTTTCTTTTTTTACTCATGATCTGTTAAACAAAGTCCTTTCACTTCTTTGAATACTGTGCTACCCTAAATAAAAGGCCAACTTTCAACGTAATAATAACTACTGAATATATGGCAAGAGCACAAAGGACACAAAGTAGCAAGAGTCATTTTCGACACGTCATTAACAATGTGGAGAGATTACGATCTGAATACTTTTCTATTCCTCCATTCATGACTTGTGATGCTTGATTATTAAGAAGCTGTAGTTGCTGTCATTTGAAAAACTACCAGAGGGGAACAAACTAAACACAATATTTACATATTATCAACTTACACTACAGTTGTTATGACGGACTTGTTGGCAATTAGTTACAAACGTGTTGGCAGATAGCTAAATGCTGACACAGAGCAACATTTTGCGTGAAACTAAACAGCATGCATGTCGATGTCGTGAGTCATAAATTATTTTTTGTTTTGTTTTCCAACAACAAACAGCCGGCTCTTCAGCGGTTAAATGCTCCATCGTGTACACCGGCTAGCTGCTAAACGACGGGTTTAATCAGAACTTTTTCAGCGAACCAGTTGTCTGCTGCTGGAAATGAAGTGGATGAAAGCAGGGAGAGACTGAACCTCACCTTTAAAGTTGCAGTTCCAAAACAATGAGCTGAAACATTCAAAAACCAACACATCCTGGTAAATAACTGAATAGGCTGATTGCCAATGACTTCCAAAGCGACATATATAATCATTCCAAAAACAACACGACTGTTGCAGAGAACCATTATTTATGTGGCTTAAGTAATGACATATATAAAAAAAAATTCTGAGCGCTCTACCTTCATTATGCGGCCGCTCTGAGCGCCGCGAGATGAAAATCTCTCAACTTTTCAGAAATTTGCTGCTGACGCCGCCAGCGCTCTATTTCTTCGTCCTGGCCAAGGCGATAATACTCACCGTATTTTTTGTCTCCTACAGATCATGTCATGCACCCACATTATCCTTGCTGCAAAGGAGCAGTGTCAGTCGTACAGCGGCGACCGTCAAGATATTGTTGGCACAGAGACAAATCGCACAAAACAAACGAAAACATCCCATAGTTTGTGACTTGGACTCATTGTTTCAGCATTTGAAACTTTTTTTGCTGACAGTCACATTTGAGTCACAGGAAATTGTTTTATTATCTTTTTCTACTCTTGAGAAATGTGCCAAGCCTCCTGGACTTACCTCATTTTGAAGCAATACCCTTAATTAGAAAAACCATTTCCAAAATAACAGTGGAAGAAAATCTCTCATGTAGGCTACAGTCAAGCAGTATCCTATCTAATCTTTTCCAGACCTGTCTATTGTCTGTGAACCCAAACAAACCATCAGGTAAGCAGGTGTTACTTTGCATCGGTTGCATCTATGTTTTGTTCAAGGATTGGCGACACATCATGTAGAACTTGTCAGGACTGTTCTTCACCGCACACTTGAAGGGATGCTTTTTGGACCTGCTGTTGTGCAGCGGGGCTGTTCTGGGAGGCTGAACGTGTCGCAGATGATGTTGTTGTCAGATAGAAGAAGCATCTTGTCTTTAACCACATTGACCCTTCCCGCTAAGTAAAACCACCTCAAATTCTCCTTCAAACACAACCTCAACGGCGGGAGGCACAGATTATATACGATTACGCAGTATTATTCTATTATCCAACATTATCGCCATCACGCGCCGTGTAACCTGTTAATATGCAGATCACCTCCCTCCTCTTGCTCGGTGGTGACACTGCATAAAGGGAAACGTAGCATGAAAATACAATTACCATGCAAATAAGTCATGTGAATGACAGCACTATAGGAAGGTGCAGTCCCATCACTGCTGTCCAATCTCCGCTATCCATTCAGGGGCTGGGATGATGTAATAAATCTAAGTAAATGTTTTAAAACTCTGTCCAAACCTACGTTTGCTCGGCACTTGGAATGTGTTTTTCATGAAATATAGAGTGCTAAATTGATCCACCTTGTAGCTAGAACGAAAGAATCAAGACTTTATTTGTAAATATGTCTTCATTTCCCTCCATCCCCCCCCCCT
>OMLP01016217.1:0-15547 GCA_900302685.1 Spondyliosoma cantharus
CGCGCTCCCTGTCCTTGTCTCTGTCGCGGCCCCTTTCCCTGTCCCGGTCTCGCTCGGGCATCAGAGGGGGCAGCCGGTTCTGAGGAACAACTGGCTGGGCGACATGGTCCTTTTCATTTTCCGGCTTCAGGACACCTTTGTGGAAGTCGAGCTGGGAGGAAACAGAAAAGAATCAAAATTTAAATGACAAAAACAGAATCATCACAATCAAAAAGGTAAACCCGAGCTTTTGATTTCAAACGATAATCAACGAGTGACAACAAAGACAACACGTGTAGTTAAACCTGACACTTTTAGTTAGGAGGTATGATGGTAACACACGCTGAATTACACTGCCTGCAGCTTTAACAAAATCCCTGACGCCACTCAAGACTAAGTATGTGTTTGCTGATCTGATATGGCTCCAGAAATAAACCAATTAATATTTAATTTCTCAGGCTCTTACTGTGGATGGCCTACTGTTTGACAGTGTACGCACGTACGCAAGAAGTATTTTTCATCTCACCATCTACCGTAATGCAATTGGTAGTCCATCAGGTGTGTCATTACCTCATCCTGCTCACAGAAGTCGACGGTGAGGACCTTGGGGTTGCTCATGGGCCATTTGACCCGGTGGAGGGCAGCTCTGGTGGCAACTGCTTCCTCTGCAGTGGCGTACTACGAAAAACAGAAGAAGGGGACGGTTAAATCGCGCTGAAAATTGCAAAGCATCTCGACCTAAAAATAATTGGGGAGCAGATGGAGCGAGATGGAGCGAGAGCACAGAGGTGACAACGATCGCACAAATGCTTCTTTTAATTCTTCCCATCTCTTTACTGAGGGTTTTATATAAATTGCCTGACAACATGCTCAGTGAACACCAGGAGATCAATATGAAAATATCGATTTGTTGGAACTCACCGTGACGAAGCAGTGAGACTTGATCTTGTCGATCCAGAAGCCGTCGTCCACCATGCTGCCCGTCCTGTTCAGCAGCTCTTTGAGTTGGCCCAGGGTGAAGGGTCGTACCTATGGGAGACACACCAACATGGAACAATCACGGTCACCACAGTGGAATTGTTCATGGAAAGTAGGAATAAACAAGAAGAAGATTATTAGTATCTGTTTGTCCATCTCTATAAACTAAATGCCAGAATTCCTGCTGGTTTGTACTCAAACAGAGACCTGTCTTTAAATGGTCACAGTTCAGAAGCTGAGAACTTTTAGCTTTAGCTAACAACATGGTCTTCCCTCTGGCGCCTCCCTCAGGCCAAAGTCCATATCTTTTCAAAGAAAAGCAACGCCGTCTCTACATTTTCAATACATCAGTTCTGTTTATTTGCACGACATTACGGTGGCCAGCAGTTACACAACAGAGCCTTGAACGTTTGGTCTTTCTCGATTCTGTCGGTGTAGTCTGAGAGCTCTTGTTATTCTGAGATTAGTGAGGCTGGGTGGCATTAGAGATCTTTGTAGTCTTTGATCCGAGGGCAACTCTGAGTCTTGCTCTTATGACGCAGGTACAAAAAAATCTGCAAATGCCGGTCATTAAATGTGTAATGTCTAGTCTTGTCACAGTCTGTTTAGTCATGCACTGCGCCCCTAACTAAAGGTGATGCTTGACTACAGCCATAATACCTGGGTAACTGTTCCTGACTCTAATTATGGGAACGCTGGTGATGTGGTTGCCACTGGGATCAGCGCAATATGCCTCGTTCATGTCAAACTTGTAGGGTACATTTAGAGATGCAGGGTTTTTCTGTACAATCATTGTTCTGACATCATTCTCTAAGTGCAGAGAGTTTAAGGCTCCAACTTGTGTAACTAAATCTTTGCCATTTTTTTGCCAGCGTGGAAGAAGAACATCACTTTTTCACCGCAATTTCTACAATGCCTTGTAATGTAGTGCGCCGTGGTAAAAAAAACCCACCAGGTTGGTCACATGGATGATATTTGAGATTTTTCCATGAGGAGGCGAGGGCTGCCTGGTCGTGCGGACGGGGTCGTCGATGGTGACGGACACGCCGGACTTCTGTTGGCTTATGGAGCGACGCACCACGCTGTCGCTGGGGGTGACTGGGGAAAAGACGAAGAGGTGAGAAGAGTGAGTGTGATGGGTGGAAAGATAAGAGCAGGAATGTCTGTAATCAAGAGAGAAAGAAAGACCCACAAACTTTTCAGTGAGGTTCGTTTACCTTTCTTTGCCTCGCCATCGAGGTTGACCGTTGTCTGCATGTCTGAGGCTTCCTCGGAGACGCTGTTCTTCCTCTTGTCTCTGGAGGTCCTGCGCTGTTTCTCCTTCTCTGGTTTCTCCACCTCTTCCTCTTCATTTGTCTGTCCATTTTCCTGGCTGTCACCTGGGACAATCTGGGGAGGAATTACAGGTGGAAAGTGTGTTAATGTGACGGTTCGAAGCGCTGACAAAAGCACCATTTCTCGAGACCGGTTCACAGTAAGCGTCTTCGGACCTGCGTGACAGTGCGTCGGATCTTGAGGCCTTTGTCCTGGTCGTCCCTAGAGGCATCCAGGCTCTCCTCGTCCCCAGACAGCTGCAGCTCCTCTGGGTGCAGCTCCACCACTGCCTCCTGGTTCACTTTGATGTCTGGGATCAAAGACTGCAGGATCCAGACACGGACAGGAGACGGAGGAAAAGAAAAACACAGGGACAAGAGAAGGAGAGAAATAAATCTGCCTGATCTGAAAAGATGGACCCTAGTTTTGTTGTTCGTCGTTGGTTCTGAAAGGGTTCAGCTTATGTAAATAATGAGCGTTTTTGATTGTAAATCCAGGGATTTGGGGAAACTGTAACCAAACCAGTAGTTGGCAGAGTAAGACCATTAATCTTAAAAGCTGGGTGTAGCAACTTGATTTCTTCAAATGATGAAAATTTGGCTGAAAAATAAAATTCTTTCAGAAGCCCTGATTTGCTTCTAGACATAAAAATAATCAATAAATATCAGCCCACAGCCCAAAATATCAGCTCCTATAAAATAATCATGTGAATCGTCACATTTGCTCATCATAAACATTTTCCTTGAAGGGGCACCTTGGTCGTGGACCCTGTGCTGTGGCAGTACCTTCAGTGAGTCAGTGGTGATGCTGATGGATGGTTTCTTAGCAGTGACTGACGTGCTGGAGCCCCATCGCCTCTTCCTCCCCGCTGCGGTCGCTGTCTCGGCATCTCCCGCGCCTCCATCTGTGGTGGCTGGCGACGTCTTACTGCCTGCAGAGGAGTCAAAACACATCGCTGAGAGGAGAGGAAAGGAAATACACCCCCAGATGGATGATCTGCTTTCTGCTGAGCAGAACAAGTTACTGCAAGCTCACAGCCCGAAAGCAGAAATAGTTGCTTAAACGTTTTAACCTAAATCGTTTTTTCCAAAAGGTCGCAGTGACTAATTAAAGTTTATAAAGGAGTTTGTAAATGGAGCTGTGAGATTAAACAATTTCAGGATACTTTTCACACCTGGTTATGTTAAACAGCATTGGACATGTTGCTGCGTATTTGTTGTAAGAGTGAAGTGGTTCCCGCCACACAGAGCTCAGGGGAAGCATTGCATGCAATGAAAACTTACAGGAACTATGCAGCAGTTAAATATAGTGCAGTGTGAGCTTCCATAAAGCATAATGTGACCGTGTGAAGTATGGACAGGTTCCTCACTGCTGGACAGAACCAGGACATTAATTAAAGTGCTTTGTTTAAACATGACTTTCTAAATCGCCGTGTTTCCAGAACAACCAAACGGTTTTGGTGTGAAAGGATAACAATAATGTGATTAATGTTCCTCCAATCAACATTATAGTCAAAAAGGGAGCGTGCGTGAATTTAGTTTGTGTTAATTTACTTCAGTCTGGCAAGCTCACTGTCTGTTTTATGGATATTTTTGTTCCATCAATCATCAAATCCACTTAAGCTGGCAGAGATAAAAAAAAAAAAATGCTGCAAGGATGTAGTTTATCATAGCCAATTATATGTGTATATAGACATTTTACAACTCCTTAATTGACAGATTAATCGTCAATGAAGATGAGGATTTAAATGCTAAAAGGAGGATGTTTCCCCTTCTTGTCCTCGTTCCACTCGTTTCCTCGCGTAGGACGAAAGATGCAACTGGTATACTCACTGGTCAAGGATATCTTGCGCGCAGCAAAAGCCTTAGGAGTGGTGCTCTGGAAGGAGAGGGAGACAGAGAGAACATACAGAAACCCCAGGGGTGCGGGGCAAGATGAGAACCAAGAGTCCAGACCCAAACGGGCAACAAACAGAGAAGAGGAGAAACAGGAAAAGTGGAGGAGGGGTCGGGGCAGGGGGTTAAAGTAACAGAGGCCTGGAGGCTCCAATTGTAACCACATTATAGAGAGGGACGTTGGTCGATACAGAGAGACTCCAGACACATTTCTGCCTTCCACCTCTGCTCAAAGACACTCAGATAAATCATTATGCTACACCGTGTGTGTGTGTGTGTGTGCACGGTAGACTCTAAAAGAAAGTACGTGATGTGCATTAGGACATGAGTAGACCTGCTTGTAACTCACACTGGGTCGTATCCAAGTGTGGTATGTTATTACAAGATAAAGTCCATCAGAGACTCTTAGAATAGAGGGGAAAAGGAGACCAGCTAAGTGTGCGATAGCGAATCAAAATGGATCCTGTCACCTTACAAGACTTACAAGTCCCATTATATCCTCTACAGGAGGTGGGGTGGCTTTAATATAACCTGCGGCGGTCAGTGATTTTAAACCCTGCCTGAAGCCTATATGTCTGAAATTTGTTTGCCTCCTAATCCAGTTATTTTAACAGCTCTAATGACCTTTCCTTCCACGATACTAATCCTGACTGAGTTTCACGAGCTCGGTACACAGTGCGACAACTGAAGAAGCAGGCAAGGATTTTCGCATCGGTCAACGCCGACACTGAAGGAAAAAGTAGAGATGAACTTTATGGGAACACAAACTCTTTAAAATTCAAGTTGTGGTTTATGTAACAGGTAACTGGGTACTTGCTGGTCTACCTTTGTACAGCTGAACCCGTTTTATGCGTGGTGTGCCATATACAGTAAAAACTGTTGCAGATAACAGTCCCTTTCTTTCTGTGGACGCACAACCACACGAGCATGCCAAACCTAATAGTTGCATGACTTTCCTGCTGCAAGTCATTCTCTATCAGACCACGTCCTGTAATCTGATAGCAGCTTAAATATTGACTTTCACTTTCAAAGGACTGCATTGCTAATATGATTTTTTTATCACACTGCCACAGTGCTCATTTAAAGTTCAAAATGTGGCATGTAATTGAATCAGGTATTGTAGCTGACCGACACTGTCGAATGTTGTGAGTGCTGATGAGTTCTGTGGAGCAGAGGCGGAGAACCGAGCGCTGAAGACTCAAAGGTTTGTCAGGATCGGTGCTGCAGCTCAAATTCACCTCGATGATTTACCGTATATAACAAACACACAGCTGTAGACCAACAGTGTGAGCCTTGGTGTCAAAATATCAAATTCAAACTGCAGCACACGTGACAGTTAAAAACACTTGTACGAAATTACAAAGAAGGAAAGAGTTAATTCCTCTTAGTTTACAAAAAAGATCTGGAGGAAAGAGATTTTTTTCTTTTTCTTTTTTTCTTTTTTTTTTCTTTTTTTACACTTAATCCTTTAAATAAATTTGTAAACATTTTAAATAGAGGAATAATCACAAGTCATTTCCTGGTACCATTTGACACCTGATTCCTTACTGGCTCGACTATGGCCCAACCTCACGACAGTGTGTACTGTATCTAGGCAACAAGGATCCAATCAGAGAAGGCAGAGGAGTGAGGACGGGGCTCGATTTGAGTGTGCAGATAAGCCACCGGGCAGGAACTGATCACTGGATTGGACTTTTTTTCTTGAATGGGGCTGGGGAGGACTTTTCTTGATTGACTGCTGATCACACACAGTCACGTTTCAGTCTTTTGGGAAGTCTTGAGATGGATTCTGAAGGGGGAGGGGGGGGTTGATGATCTTTGTTAGTCCATGATTATCTTAAAGAAAAAAAAATCCATTTTGTGATGCTTGTCTTTAATTATTATAATTGTCCTTGTTCTCCAGTGTGCCGTCCTGAAGCCTTTGCATGTCAAAAATGTCAAAAATGATAGCAGGTGGTCCTGTCAAGTGTTTGTTGTTGCTGTCTTTAGCAGTTCAAGAAGTCTCCATAGCCAGACGGTTCGCCGCACAGTTCTTGATTTTGTTTTGCAAATTATCAGCACAGGCGGAAGGTCTCTTCAATGGGACAAAGGGGGGGGGGAAGTAATCCAGAAGAATTTGTCTTTGTAAAATTATAATCCAGACAAGTAGTCAGAATGAGAGGGTCGATGGCCATCAATCTTGAGTATAGTTGCTGGCGTGAATGTCTCTGCACTCCACATGATATCATACAAGGTGCCAAGCTGTGGGTGTAGCAAAGAGATGAATGTGGAGATAAAATAAACAGCAGCAGCAGTTATCCTATTCCATGCAGGCAGGATATCATGACTTCCTGGTCAAACATCCACTGAGTCACACCGGAGTTCACTGACAGTGTGGCTGCAGAGAAGAAGGCAGGCGATGATTTGCTGAGTATATCCAGCTCTCACTGTGGGTGATCACCGTCACTGTGCACCCACAAAAAGATCTTGGTGCATAATACTTGTCCTTGGCATTATGTCCTTTTGAAAGCCTGTCCCGCAGTGGAGCTGGTGAAAAGTACAGGCAACAGTTTTTTGTATGAATGACGCTGTCGAGGCAGAGGATGACTGTTGGCTTACCAGCTCAACCAAATATTGGGGTTCCAGATTTCAAAGTGTAAGAAGAAGTCCATATCATCATGTCATAGAATCCAAGAAAAAAAGTCCCAGGATCATTAGTTGCTCACCCCGAACAGGAATCGTACGAACACTGTATGGGGTTATTGCAGGGGTACTCAGTCAAACGTCTTAACTCCACCCCACTGGCAGGGGGCAGTGTGGGGCTGAAGGTAGAGATAAAAGCAAAACTGAAAAGCTGAAGCGTTTTGTCTTTTCTCTAAGAGTCTGTACTTTGCCTCTGGGGGATGGAGGCACTGGTGTTGGAGGGCAACACTTTGTGAGACTGTCCTTGTCCTCAAAATGGCAGATGGGAAAGGCAGGGAGAGGGGGAGGCGACACAGAGCGTTTGAGACGCACTCCCCGTCCCTTAACCCATCATTCACCACCACCGCACAGTGCAGCACAGTCTAGTCCGGTTCAGGTTAGCGAGCTGGCATCCAACCCCTGAGGCTGGCGTTCCATGACAACTGTGTGCTGCTGCTGCAGTCAGCATGGCTGCCGCTGCTGCTGTCGGTGGTGGTCTGAAGCGAGCTCCAGTTCCTGCTGGCTCAGCACGCCACTGCAGGGTTAACATGGAAGGCCTTGCGGGGCTTTACTCAGTGCCATGGCTTCGCAGACTCTGGGCCTAATTCAGGTACCAGCGACGCACTTGAACATAGCGGGACAGGAGGAGTAGGAGGAGGAGTGGAGGAGGTGTTGGTGTTGGTGGTGGTGGTGGTAGTAGTAGTACGCAGCAGGTACCATTAGGGGCAATGGAAGAGGCATGGGCACCTTCATAACAAAGCAATCAATGGGGTTTTAAACAGCAATCACACCATAAATATATATAGTGAGAGAGAAGCGTTCATGATGGGATACAAAGGCAAAGATGGAAAGTAGGGGGGGACAAAGAGGGGGAGAGAGACAGTGAAAGAGAGTGAACTGAAGAGAGAGAGAGCGAGTGAGAGAGAGAGAGAGGCGGTGTGAAAAGAGCAAGCCAGAGAGCAGAGAATGAAAACAGGGTGAAAGAAACAGCAGAAACAAGCCCTGATGCATCTCTACACACACTGTCAGGGTCCATTACTCATGCAAACCCAAGGGGGGGAACAAAGCCCACACAAACACACAGTACAAAAAGAGACACATGCCGATTATAACTTCAACGGCCTAGCAGCTCGCCGGCAATTTCAATTTAGGCACTCTGGAAACAAAAGTCAAAATCTCAGGGCCTGAAATGTAATGCGTGGCTGTGGGCATCATCAGCAGTAAGAAGTGGAGGCTGAATGTCACGTGTAACACTAACGGTAGCTTCATAATGAGACCCAGCAAAAAGGCTCTGAGGTGCAACTGTGTGCAAATGTACAGTATGTAAATATTTCAAGAATAGAAACTGCTTGTAATGGCATAAAATGCATTACTCTGATCCAGCGCGAGGGCTCTCGGCAAGACCCTGAAACGCCACATGCAAGAACTTGAGCTGCATTAGGCAAACCGATCAGTGTCGACCACAGAGGGTTACACGGCGATCAATAACCGGCTTTATGCGTCAGGGGCCTTGAAGTAATGCTTTTCTTTTACCCTTCCTCCCTCCTGAACAAAAACACACACACGGACAAGAGCAGCGATAAGAGAAGCATGCACTGTCTGAGGGATAACCTAGCACACCATTACCATCACAGTTTGCATTCAAGCAGTATCAATACTTAACATCGCACTACAGGGACCAGACAGACAAAGAGTGTGTGTGAGAGATGATGGAAGTCAATGAGCCGGTTATGAAGTATTATTTCCATAAAATGCAGATGGAAGAGATTAGTTCATTTCTGTTTACGCCAGGACCCAACTCCAACTCAAAACCCCGTTTGTTCACCTGTGAGCATTTGTAGAAACCTCCAACTGGATGATCTAATGAGCTTTTAAACGATTAAAATGATGTAAAAACGCCGCAAAGAGTCAAAATCGAGAGGACAGACTTCTCCACAGGAACCAAACGATGGAGTTGTGTTGGTTTTGAGTGACCCTCTACACTTGTTCTGTTCTAAACATGCTTCTACGTGAATGAGGATGCAGGTTAGTGGGAGAGACAGCGCAAAGACCCGGGCACCCCCACCCTATCAGTGACCTTACCTCCTCCAGGCGGCCCTCGCTGTTCTCTGGCTCAGCCCCAGAGGGCGGCTGCTGGGCCATGGAGCTCTCCGATTCCGGTTCCACCTCGGTCACGGCGGCTGCGCTGGGCTCCGACACCTCCCTGCAGAAGAAAGAGAGAGGAGGGTGAGGAGGAGGAGGGTTGGAGTAAATAGGATTTCAAGGCAAAGGCTGTGTGAGAACTCGGGGTCAACACCGGCCAGGAATTGGTTATGAGCTTGTCATCTTTACCTGGCACTGTGTTCGTTTTCTAAGTCAATCTTTGATGCTAAATCTGCATTATTAAGATATACATTGTGGCAGTGGCATTTTAAATCATGAATCACAGTGGCAAAAATGTGCGGTGTGGTCAGTTTCCATGAGCAACATATCAAAACCATCAATCACAACCACGATCACACACACACACACAACATCTACGAAGACGTGGCCTAGAGTACCTTACGTGTACGCTGATCAGCTAATTAACAATTACTTGTCGCAGCCTTATCAAACGACAATGCGGGAAAAAACAATGTACAGAACAAGGAAGAGGAATACAGTGGGAAGATTCAGAGAAAGGGTGCCGAGGGGCAGTGATCTGGGTCACTCCTGCTATAAATAGCTCACCAGCTAACGGATACCCAGGGTCACAAACACCCCTCAAACTTAACTATCAAAGTCCAAGACACAGACTCACAGCTGACTCCGTGTGTGTGGTCTACATTTGATCCCCTGCTGAGGAAAAGTCCACTCTAACTCCAGCCAGTAAAACTCACGCTTTGTAGTCACCATGAGTCAGACCTCGCACAGCCTCTCCACACATTGTTTTATTTAATCGTTGTTACCCAAGACGGAGCAAATAAAAGCAGATGTCATTATTATATTTTTAGCTACACCCTCAACTTCCCCTTCTTGCGCTATCGAAAGTCTCCTCTGCTGCCTCCGTGTGACGACACAGGCATCGAGTTAGCACCCTGTAGGTGGGAGAACAGCAACCTCGAGCATCCTTCGGTCTATTACAGTGCACAGTCTCCTCTATTGTTTAAAACCAGTACATGATGCTCTCATGGTTTTCATGCTTTCACAGTGAGCGTTTCACAGGGAAAGGGAGTAAATGGCACATTTCTGAAAAGTATATCATGCAATGAAATGTGTGATAGTGTCAGTGAATTCAAGATGCCAATAACAATCTCTGGAACACGTTTTGTCCCGAGTTCAAGTGTAATTTCTTACCACGTATAGCAGAAAATGTCAGACTTTACAGCAGCAACACAGCCAAAAAGGAACATAATCAGTAGTGCATGCTGTTTTTGGTCAGCTGTTTATTTTCCACGTTCGTCTATAAACCATCAGAGAACAGCCAGGTGCATCCGAATTCCTTCGAGCCCAAGGTGACTTCTTTAAATATTCAAAACCACACCACACCGAACAATGATGCAAGACAAGGGCAAGCGCCAAATTCTGGTATGAGAAGACTGAAAATGCATCTGAAAAATGTGTTTTCTACCACCTAATGGATTAATCGTCAAATTGTTGCAGTGACTAGTCGATTGACCTCTAGGATGAAGGTGGCAAGCAGCCAATTTGACCCTCGGAAGAACCCTTCTGGCTCAAACACGGACTCACCTTCACCAAAAGTCACCTCTACAACTAGGTGATGTGCTATACGTTTTGGATGCGACTAATAAAACCCATGCCCTGAACTTCCTTTCGATAACAGTTACGGCAAAAGTCCCTTTCAAATTTGTAACACGGGGAACCTAACCTCAGCTTTTCTCTTTCTTCATGACATGTAACATGGTCACTGGCAAAGTAGGAAAGCCTGTAATGTTAGTTCCCGTACTACTGAAATCTAACCCCGAGCGTCAGGAGAGCCTGTTCAGCCTCCCTCTCTGGAGATTAGTCACTGGTAGGAGGGTAGGCAGGAGGACAGCATTTTCCCCTCCTCCACGCCACGCTGAATCTCCCCATTTGCTCGTGGTGTGGATGTCAACGTGTGTGTGTGTGTGTGTGTGTGTGTGTGTGTGTGTGTGTGTCTCTTGGGCAAGGCCCGAGACACACCTGCACAGGCTATAAAGCGAGACAGGTGTCAACTGGAAATATAACCCCCAAGGATCAGTGAAGGAGTAAAGGCCGGGCCAAGGTGATGTAATGGTCATTGAAGAAATAAAGGGTGACTATCAGTGTGTCTGAATGATGCTTGGCTTTTTTCTTTTCAAATAACAGCCTTGAAGCCCTCGCTGTCGCGTATTTCAAACAGCTTCGCGTTCACATGAACAAGCTGGAAGTACAACTTGAACCTGAGGAACATCAACACAATCTGAAAAATGTACCATAAAGGCATTACTTCTGTTTTAACTTCTCAAAAGGAGAACATACTTATGGCAAGAGCCGAAGCGCCAGTTCACATTCATGGCTGCTCCAACAGAATCTCTCCAATCGTGTCCAAATAAACAACCTGGACTCATAAATCAGACCAAAATATTGCCACTGGTCAAATCAGACGTGCAGTCAGCTCCTCGGGGGACCAGAGTGTGAGTGCAGGTGCCAGCTGGGAGAATTATATCACACCATAAGGGCCCATTCACACCGACTGTACAGTTAACAGATGTCTGCTTTAATGATCTCCCTTGACAACAGTGAGATCATTAACAGCTACAGCAACACAAACCCCCAAAACACACAAATATAGACTTCTGTGGGCTTGACGACAAAATGAGGATCTCGTAAGAAAACGTATATCCGGAAATAAGAAAAAAAAAAAAAGCCCAGCTTCTTGAGTGCCCGTGTGAGAGAAAACGTTGAGGTGAAGAGGGAAGGCAAAGGGAGGTGAAATCACTGTCTGTTTGGATGTCATCATCACACCATGAAATCTGAGCCCATTATTTATTAATCAACGTGTTCCTTCAGAGTGGAGCTATTTAAAAGGCATTGATAAAAAAGAGAGGAGACCCCCCCATCCCCCTGAAAAGAAAAATATCTCCCCTGCTCCTTCACCCAACAAAAGGCTCTCACCGACGTCCCCACCCCCGGTCCTCCTCACATGGGCGAGCATGTAACACGCTCCTAACCAGGCCAACGTGAACTGATGATATGATATCTAACAGGCAGGAAGGAGCTGCTAGCTAACCAGTATCGTGATGTACAGCCGGTTTCACGGCAGGTGACGACAGGCTGAGACCGGCTGATGTATCCGCGATGCCATCTGGATAAGGGGTGTAAAAGTACAACCAGCTACCTGAAGCCTTGAGTCGCCCTCTGGCTCACTCTTACCCGTTTTTGTTGCCTTCGGACAGCATTACGGCCGGCCTTGAAAGGGAACCCCCCGGGATAAAAGATAACACCCTGTCGCTGATGGTTATTCCGGTCAGGCGTGGGTTGAAATCGGGGACGCGGAATAAAAAAAGATCCGGTCGCGGTTGTTTCTACTGCTGAATAGCCGTGCACTGCGTCGGTATCAGGGATGCAATGCATGCATGACGGCCATGTTGGCTAGCGAGAGCAGTGTCAAGTCTACCGGAGTGGGAGGAAAAAAAACGATGTTCCGGTCAATGATTTCCAAAATAAAAGCCCAGCGAGACGCTCGTTCCCGAAATGTTAAAGCACGTAATGATTAATTAAGGAGTGAAAACACGGGCTCGGCTGCCAGCATCAAAAGGAAAATGCGAGGTAAAGATATCAGAAGAAAATGAGCGAGCGTGGAAAAAAAAAAGGACCCCGTTTCTCAGGAGAAAAGCAGCATCACCCACGCGGCTTCTGGGGCTGCCGCATTGAACGCCTGACAAGAAATCCAACGTGCTATAATTAGAAACGAGCCAGAAAAACCGTGGGGTGTGTTTACAACAGAGTCGAGCTTTTTTGGAGGCATGCTGTCAGCTCTTTGACCAACCAATCATTTTAATGAGAAGAGTTATTTAGCACGAATTTCCATGCTGACAATTATATTCAATGGTGAATTATTTCCACCCTTTATGTGACCAATCAATTCACCCCAAGCATGGCCACGGAACAAAGATGAGACAGGATAGGAGAAAAATATATTAAACACTAATGCATACCTCCTCCAAGGCCCAACAGCCCCCTTTAAATCAACCAAGCCTAATCCAATATCCATTTTGTTACAGTATAGTGGCTGTAAACATATAATACCATAATACCTGTATGAAAACATATTTAAATCAGCTTGGTCCAGATTTTTATTAGGATCTAGTAGAATTTGACTCATTCATAGATACTTATTTTTTTTTTTTTTTCATTTAAAGCCATCCATCCATTTATCTGGATCTGTATTAAAATTCCCATTCTGGATCCAAGTTTCCGTTCAGTAGTTTTAGTGTAACCCTGCGGACAAACTAACCAACCAACAAACGGGCATGGGTGAAAACATAACCACCTTGGCTGCGGTAATAATGTCAGTGCAGAGGCATGCTCCTTTCTTTTGTAGAAGTAAAAAGTGCATACATGTGATTTAACCATGACCTCCATCTATTGATAATCCCATAACAATTTACACTTGCCGATATGCTAACTGAAAATACATTTTTATTGCAGGCTCTCTTACCTTTAATACATATTGCTTTTGCTCTTTCCTCTGATAGTTAATACAAGCAAAGTGTGCAGGGGCACGATCGCATATCTAGAAAAATGCGAATCCTTTATATCCCAATTATTCAATATTTTAGTACACATTGTCAACCTATTTCCATTTAATTGATCAGCTTCTCTAAGAGCAGAAATCCTGAAATGTGACATGATCAGCCCTTCCAGGAAAGTCAAAAGCAAGTTGAGATATCCAAAATAAAAGACAAGATAGAGAGTATATTTAAATTAACTGAAAAAAAAAAAAAGACTCAATGACGTTCAAACACACAACATTGTTTTTAAATATTACAGGGCGCCACTGGAGAAATGTATCACATTACAGACCAGCGAATACAGTGCATAAAATTAAACAGAGTAACAGAGAGAGCAAGGTGTTTGCATGTTGTGTTATATGATGGTTCATCTTCGCTGGTGTGTGATGTTTTTGTCACGTCTGTGGCATATATTACAGATATACACACGGTCACTGAACTGTAGTGGAAGGTGTTATGTTGCCGGTATGATGTAAATATGACAATCAACAGATCTTTTTTTTCGCTCACGCAGGCTGTGTGGCTGCCCTCATCCTCGCAGTGGGCAATGTGCTGTTTCACTTGTTACTGAGATTAACTGTATTGTAATGATGATTACTGACCTTTTTGAGAGGTATCGTTTCTCTGCCCCCTTACTCAGGTTAGTCTTTTTCTCATCCTCTGCTTCTTGTCCTCGGTCAGACTTCTGTGAAATTATTCAGAGTTAAAACAATGAAAAAAACAAATCGCAGTTTGCGAAAGGATTATTCATCTTATAAGAAAGAAAGCTATGGATACATACAGGAAGGCTGAAATAATGATGAGAAAAAGGAAAAGAACTGGGATCATCAAATGATTCTGCATGTTAATGTTTCTATGTGCATTTACGTGCTCAGTCAACCTGATGCATGGCAAAACGGCAAAAACACCGGAAATTAAGCACACTCAAGAACTCTCTACGAGTGCTTCTGCATGGCACCAAGTTCAACATAACTGTAGCTCAGAGATCTCTGTCGTTGCTGTAGTAAATGACTGACACTGACATCAGTTTGGACACTGACATCAGTTTGATCACTGACCTTCAGCTGCCTGGCAGGGCGAGTTTTATCCTGGGAGGAGGAGGAGGACCGTGAGGAGTGTGAAGAGGAGTCTGATTTGGAGTCAGAATCTGATGAGGAATCTGAATCTTGGGCCTCAGTCACAACCACTCTGCCTTTGCTGGCTTTCTCCTCTCCCTTGTTCTTCTCCTTTTGCAGATTCTCTGCTCTCCTCTTCTCCTCATCCTGGCGTTTTCTCTCTCTTTCCTTTTCCTCTTCCTGACGTTTTCGCTCTTTTTCTCGCTCCTCTTTCTGACGCAGCGTCTCCTCCTCTTCCAGTCGTTTCCTCTCCTTCTCCTTCTCTTCTTCCAGGCGTTTCTTCTCTCTCTCTTGTTCTTGCAGCCTCCTTTTTTGCCTCTCCTGCTCCTGGTGTTGTTCTCTCTCCTTCTCCTCCTTCAGTCGCTTCTCTTCCTCCATCTCTCTGTTCTCCTGAAGCCTCTTTTTCTCTAATTTCTGCAGTGGAGATTCGGTGGAACTGGCAGGCCCAGTGGAGGAGTGTGCCTTCTCTCCTGACATATCTATAGCTGATGTGGCCTCCGCTGCATGGAAAGCCCCCTCTGACTCCATCTTGTGTACGAGCAGAGACAGGGGCCCTGGCCTGCGCTTCACAGGAGGCTCAGGACTGCTGGAACGAGAGCTTGAATCAGAGTCTTGACGCTGCACATTGGGAGCTGGGAAAGGCGCCGCCCTCGGACCACGTGCAGCCTCAGGGCCCTCTCCCTCCCGGTCATCTGGGGGGCTCTGCTTGGGAGTGTCAGGCAGGGGAAACAGATCAGGAGGTGGAGAAGGAGGAGGAGTGGGGTGGCGCAGTTGCATCGGGGTGTGGTGTGCCTGTGGCGGTGGGATGTGCTGCGGAGGTTGAAGCTTGCGTTTGGATCTCGCAACTGTTGATGGGGCACTGGGGGGCATCTGCTGCGACTGGGGAGGC
>OMLP01016217.1:15790-27231 GCA_900302685.1 Spondyliosoma cantharus
TCGTGGCACAGCAGGGGGCAGGCCCTGGCGGTCAGGCTGGCCCAGGACACGCACTGACAGGGAGGCTACAGCACGGGGAGGAGAGGGTGCCGGTGGCTCCTTATGCCCTTGATGAAAGGTGGATCGCTGCATCCTTGCTCCTGGAGCCTCGAGCGACTCCTGAGGGTGCAGGTTAGGACCCGGGCCCATGTCAGGACCACGCGCCATCATCCTATGGCCCATCAATAAATCTCCCCCTCCCTGCTCCACCCTGGTCATTGAGGGTTGAGAGAGCATGGAGCGGTTCTGCTGGGCAAAAATAATGGCCAAGATGACTATTTTTTTTCCTCCACAGTCATTAGCATATTTTGAGCAAGTGAGGAAAATTAATGGTACGATAACCAATGAAACACTAAAAACTATTTTGTATAATGTAAAAAGCACCGCCTAGAGTTTCACAATATTCTCTGATCAATGTGTAGCAGCTTGAGTTCTGCTCTGAGGGACACACTAAGCAGTGTGTGGAGGTTACTAACCTTGTCAGGGACATACGGAGAGCTGTCGTTGTCGTCCGAGTGGTCATCCTCCTCCTCCGGCACCGCTGGGCTTTCTGTCAGAGAGGGACACGGGGCAGGGGTTCAGGGTTTTTTTTGAGCATGTTTATACAAACAAACATGAAATTAGGTGAGCACAGATGTTTGAACAACGTAAATTAACAGGACTGCTGAAAGAACGAGCGTGTAGAAAGACACAACGATCTCGCAATTCTCTTGCAGAAGCTAAAGTATGTATGGCAGAGACTGCGTCGGATGCGAGACTGTGTATGTTCATGTGACTGTTATACCGTCTGCCTCGTCGTCTTGCTGGGCTTCTCTCTCCAGCCTCTGGCGAAGGAGCTCCTGCTGTTTGGCCAGATACTGTTTTATGAAGCTATTCTGGCTCATCTCCTCACCCATCTACAACACAAAAGAGTACATAAAACAGCACTTTATTTATACTTCTTCACTGCAACATTCACAGAGCAAGTGTTTATGAGAAGAACTGTTCGTCTTCGTAGGGAATATTGAATGGGTTTGATTTCATGCTAATAACATAATGGGCTTACCAAAAGCACTCAAAATGCCTGCACATATGTTGACAAAAGCCTTAGAAACAAACCCATCTTTTAAAATCTCTTCATACCTGTGAGTTGGGCTGCAGCCCACTGTGGGAGGAGGACGACTTCTGAAGATTTTCCAGCATCAGAGCCTGCAGGGAACAAGGCCAGGGATTATAGTTGATGCATACATTTTATGGGAGATGATTTAAGTGAGTTGGCTGCCTGATCATTTTTATTCATAAACGGCACGAGTACACTTGTATTTGTCTGAAAACTTGTTAAAGCAGTTTTGTTGAAATAGTGTGCGTTTAAACAGTAAACACGGGTTCATTTGTTGTACATAGCAGTTGAAAACATCAACAACAGACCATTCACTGTATTAATAGCAAAACAGCTTGCACAGGCAGTATGATGGCCATTTTCCTAAAAAGATAATATAATTACCTACAGAGAAGGTTTGTTCTGTCACCTTTAGAGATACAGTTACCAAATATAAGATAGTTTTTTTCTAATTGTTATGGATCTAGGTTTCATTTTTTATGGCATATTTGATATATAAAAAAAGGTTAAACATACACAAGCAAAACATACTTAACAAAATCTTTTGTTAAATTCAGAGCATCACTAGTTTCCACTTAAATTTAACTAAAAGATCCAGATTAAAACATGTCATGAAATAAAGCTCATTATCAATATAATAATGGCAAATACCATACAGGTCCCTCAAAATAAAGATGCAAAGGATCCTGTCGGCACTAAATCTAGTGACAATGCCTTGCTACTATCCTGAAGTGCACTTTTTCAGACACTTTTGAAGGCCCGGGTCAGATGAACCCTGGCCCAACGAAGGTAAGCGCTTTGAATGTATGCAAATCACGTACTGTACTCAATATATAAACATCAGCAAATATCATTGTCTTAAGCATTTGATATTTTGATGTTTTTATTCAAGCAAAAGTACAACACGTTTTGAGGTCCCAATGTTTGTTAATAGCGTATACATTACAACATTTAGTTGACAATGCGAGCACAGGGGGATACGAACAAACTACCTCACCAGTCAAGGGGTAGTAATAATGGTAGTAAATCAGCATAATAATTTCACCTAAAATATGGTGTGCAAGTTAATATGCATGCAGTAACAGGGCTCTGCAGTTGTAATAGTACGCTATCCTTATTAAGTGTTATCAGAAACCCTTAAGGCAATAATAACCCCTGACAACTCAGTTCACATCCTCTCTACTCTTCAAGCTACCATGATGGAGTTTAAATTCAACAATTTCAGATTAACAATCTAGGGTGTTTGGTTGGAGTAATGGTAAATGACTTCTACTATTACTATGGTAAAGAAAATAAATAAATAAATATTCCTCCACCAGACTGTTATTCTAGGCAGCACATCTGACCTAATTTTCTTGTATAGTTGTATATATTATTATTGTTTATTGTTTATAGTATAGTTTGCACTGTATATATAGATTGTATATATTTTGCTTTCTATTTATGTTATGTACAGAGTGTTTTGGCTGCTGTAACAAAATAATTTCCAAGTCTGGGATCAATAAAGTAATTCTATTCTATTCTAATTTGAAAATAATAATAATAATAATAATAATGAGAATTCAAAAAATATATCATAGAATAGTAAACTGAGTAAATACAATGAGCTAAATAAAAAAAATAAAGAGTGTTTAATTTGCAGTGTCTACCAGCAGTTTTCTTTTCTGGCGGAAGGGGGACTCAGACTCATGACCTCCCCCTTTTCAAATCCTGTCTACGGCCCTGAAACCTATCGTTGTTTATCGGCCGGGGGCCTCGTGCAAAAATAACGACAGTGTTCATAAAAATAACTTCACACAAAATCGAACAATTCTGTTTTACTTCCTGGTGACGCTCGTAAAGATTGTGTTTACATGGCGACGCGCGCCCCCGTAACCCAAATATACACACACACACACCGAGCGCGGTCACGGCCGTGTACTGTACACTGTGTGCGCTTGCTTACACTCAGCTTAGGCCTCGACTTGACAGGTGCACAGTTCAACTGTGTGCAACACGGTGCACCGCGAGTAGTTGCTATTTAAGTCCGAACTCGGTGGGTTGAACACTTTCGTCGTGCTGTCAGCTACAAACGACCGAAAGCAAAAACTGTTGTTTGTGTGTTATAGCGCGTGCCAGGCGATTTATGTATTCCCGCTTCCCGAGCCCACACACCGTTACGGCCTCTAACGTTACTGTTAACCCCCACCGTCACTCGCCTACTGCTGAACTTAGCCAGACTCGACAGGCGGCCGCAACATGAGCGAAAACTCACCCCTTTCAGCCGCTTGACGAGCGTGTTTTTCTGCCCGCTCTTCGAGAGGTTTCTCTGCTCCAAGGCGGCTTTTAAATCCGCGACTCGGAGCGATTGTAGAGGTTTTCCATCAAGCGTAATATCTTCGTCCGCCATTTTGCTCCCTCCGCTTGTCTAAACTCCAACAAGCGTCGCTACGGCTGCTGCTCGGCGTCACAGCTCGGCAGTTTCCGGATGAGCTCGGTTTGTCCCGAAGTCACATAACAGCACTCCGGCAGTTCTAAAACAATATTGGGCCAATTTAAGCCGCTACACACACAATTTTAGGACATTTTAAAACTTTATTTCTTTTATTTGGACTTTGAGTTGTGGAATTATTTTTGGCCGATTATGATAAACTACAAACGGTAATGCTGCAATCAATAATCCAAACACGTTTGTTTAATTGCAAAAGATGTATTTGTGCATTCTGAACAGGAATACAAGACAGACATCAAATGTAGTGTTAAAAGTAAAGTGGTTTAGGTCTGCTTACTGTAGGAGGGGAAAAAAAAAAAATCACTTCTATACCTCAGCAAATATGGATGACAGCCTCAAATGAGTTCACATAGTGTAAAAACCTTTTTCTTGTACAAAAGAAAATACAGCAATATCTTTGAGCTCACATATTTTTATGAAAAAAAACAAATCAAAACAAAAACAGGTAGAAACCTTTTTGTTTGTAAATTACCCAGAAGCATCACCCCTGGTGAAGGATGTGCATATATAAATTTTAAGCAACTTAAAGCCATGCAAACTGGAAAGCAAAGAACATAAAAATTGACAATAATAAATAAAGAGCCAAAGGTTACATGCTCTCTCTTCATACGTAACAGTATAGAGCCTGTTTTGGCAGGCAGGTATTCATTAAGTAATACTTCAAACCTCCACAAGGTGGCACTGCAGTAGAGAAAAATGTAAAAGGAAGAATAAAGATAAAGTATTCCTTAAAGAATGATTCAAACTGAGCCACACAACACAGAGGATGATTATGCAATGCCCTGATGCTGACACCGATTTGGATCTGAAAAACAAAAACTCGATTATAAAGTTAAGCAATATGATTGACGACACAGACAACAGATCCGAACACTTTTAAAAAAAAAAAAAAAAAAATCCAACGTTGTAGAGCACCCCGAAGATGAAGCTGGTCGAGTGTTTGCACAGTCGATATTCGTAGTGTAAAATTATTGTTCGGCTTCCGTTCGACTATATGTTCAACCACGGCTTCATCCTGAAAATCAGATGCTTAAAATGGAAAAAACGGGTATGGATTTTGTTAGAAAACTCAAAATTCTCCCACTTCAATCAAAAAAGTGGGATATGCTTCCTCTCAGCTTCTACCTAGGCTGGGTGATATGTTTAAAATCCAGTACATGCACAGTGAAATGTATTCCACTGTTACACTTGACTGTCATTATTAGATATACTTAACACCCAGCCAGCACAGCAAAGTGGTAAAACCATCAAAGCAGGTGTGAGTACGCACTGTTGACGGGGGCGAACAACATATTTGTGGGAAATTAACATGAAAAGCAAAGCGTGTCAAAGAAGAGAGCATGCGGATCATAAGACGACATGTGGAGACAGGCGAGCCCGGTCAACTGGTTTCTTATCCATTGCCAGGCTACAAGTGACTGTGGGAAAGAACAGGATTACCCAACGATCATTATTCACTGTCAGCCGCTGCGTCACTTCTCAAGTATCACCTCTCTCTGTCAGACGGGACTCATTTTTCCTCCATGAGGTGCGCAAGGCTGCATGAATGCAACGTGTTGAGAGATGTTTATTATAATCCTCGTGAAGGGATTTCGCGCCGTACTGCGGTTAATCCTGGCTTTCTAGTGGAGATGGGTACTACACGCAACACAACACATACTTGCACAGATTAAGAATGGAAGTCGGGCGAACTTCCTTTTCCGCACCCTATTCCATTTCTCCCATATTAAGCCCCAAACACTCGATATGCAGCTTCAACAGCTTGAGAATGATAATCACAAAAAGGCCTTTCAGGTATCACAGTAAAAAGTAGGCCAGAACCAGGATGTAAGGCCTCCTCCTGTGCTATTTTTGGAATAGGGGGGGGATGGCTAAATAAATAGAGGAAGGAAGGAACAGTGGCTATCATGTGAGGGGAAGAAAATATGGCAAACACAATAAAGCAAAGTTCCCAAAAAAAAAAAAAAAAGCAGTCTAAGCGGATGCTCAAAGCCACGACGGGGGCTTCAAATATTCAATAAGTTAACACTCAAAAAGACAAGTGTGCATGGCATCAAAGCACGGAGGTCAGTATATAAACAAAGGCAAACCAACACACACTTGAAGGACAGGACCGACACAGTCAAAAGCCAGCCTCGTAACAGCTGCAGCAAAGGCCCAACACTCGTTCCAGGGTCCAACTTCACTTGCTTCAATCCCACTCAAACGAAAGGTAATGAAAGAGTCTAACAACAAATAAGGCATAGAGGGAAAATATACGTGTAGTGTAAACAAAGTTTTGTTTTTTTACGCAAAGCGATATGAAATATCATGAGGATATTTCTGCCAGACGCTGGAGCAGAGTGGAGAAGCCAGCCGCCTGCTGGGAGAGCTCGGCGACGCGGTCCACCATCTCCTGAGTGGCGGATACCGACGGGTAGTTTTGTGCCGCTCCCTTTGTCGCCACGACAACGGACTTCAAGGCCTGGCATAGTCGTCCCCCCGAGGTTGTGATCTGAAGTAGAGAAAAGAATTAAACAGAATTATTTACGAAAATTTGATCAATTTTGAAACTGCCAACATGTCTTGCAAGAGGGCCTTTTCTCCACATACCTTGGCCCTGAGGTCAGCAGAGCTGAGAAGGCGGGACAGCGTGTCCCCGATGAACACCAGCTTGTGCGCCGTCACGATGAGACTCTTCCCTCTGGCGACGAAGATGCGCGGCGGCTGGTTGCCCTGAACGCTGCTGAAGAGCACGTCGATGGCGTCGGCCAGGCAGGAGAGGTGAGCGAGGCTCTGAGAGGAGTAAAAGGAAAGCAGCTCCGAATCCTCCAGGGAGAGGGACACCGGGAGGGGCGTTTGGTTCAACTGTACAGGAAAGATGAAAAGAAAGGTACTTGTAAAAAAGGAAAGTTATGCTACGGCATCAAATAGAAAACAAAGTTGCTCCTTTCGGCAAAAGCTAAACATATGCTGCTTCCTACTATAACGGTAACTTTCCTCAGTTTTGTGATCATATATGGAGCAAATGATTAATAGAGAAAATAATTTACGTTTGAGTCACAGCTGAATTTTAAACAACCATTTATCTGACTCCTGAATATCTAGCTCCCTCATGTAAACATACCAGACGAAGAAGAAAACAACTTTGACGAAGTACATTTTTGCGGCGTAACCAACAGCTGCATTGACGGCGGAAACAATAACATTTTTGAAAGTAATAAGTGAGGTATGCTTTGGAACGCGGCTGGTAGAATCTTAAATGCACCAAAAACTGTAAAAAAAACCACACTTCAACAGCACAAGCTGCAGCTTCTCACTGATGCAGAAGTTTTTTTTATGACTATGTTAATGAAATGCAAAACGCGTGCAGTCTGCCCTCTTTTAAAATAACGTTGGGAGACACTGAACTCGGCAAGAGAAAGTCATGCACAAACGCACATCTAGTACGTCAGCCAAGCGCCACCGTTGAAAGAATTACTGTGCTTTTCTGTCACTTATTGTCCGGCAGCCTCCAGTCTATGTGAGGCAAGACTGTTAAGATTTACAAGTGACCTCTTGTTGGTCATCTATGGCGCAACCGAGGAATCTAGCAAGGAGCAGAAGAAACGCAGGCCGAGCGATCAGGAAACATGACCTCAGTCTCAGGCAAGCAGAAGGCAGAACCGACTTAAGAGATGACACTAGACAATACTTGACTGTAACGTCTGCTTATGTGTCTTATTAGAAGCCTCCGGTTGTAAGTCCTCGCTGTTGACGTCCCAGAGACAATGAACACAAGCGCTGACATAAACAACACATTCTACAAACATGGGTTAATGTGAGAGTTGGGTCAGGTAGTGTTTAGAAAACATGTGAAGTGTCGGCTGAAAACGGGTTTTCGACTACACCGGGAGCCAAAGAGCTGCTGCAGACTGGATTAATGAGTCACAGCGCTCATTAGTAAACAGAGTGCGAATGTGAACACAGAGTGAATCAATGACTTATCTGTGCGGACTTGCTGTGTGTGGTTCTGTACAACAAAAAAAACTCTGTTAGCGTGACAGCCCGTGGAGGACTGTGCGCGGAGGAAGAGACTCACCCTCGGCTCTGCAGTGATAGTTTGTCCGTTCTCGCTCAGGCCGTCAGGAGGCGGCTCAGGTTTACCCTGGCGTGGGAGGGAGGGAGAGAGGAGTCGAGCATGTTTACAACCATGTTTGTCTTGTAACCATTGAACTACATGATGTGTTGAGGCACAAAAAAAAACACTCAAAGAAAGTAGCCTGTGTCAAAGCTAACAGCATCCCGTCGTCTAGGGGACAATGGAATATGTGTTTGGGATGAACAGACTTTCCCGGGGAGACCTCTGGAACTAAAGAGATTTCCACGCATTTAAGCTTAACACTAACATTTCGTAATTGACAAACAGAAGCGAGGGCTGACAACAGACGCGCTTTTGAGTTTAATATCATCATCACTGGCTGGAACCTCGCCGCAAGACCTCGGAAAATGTGACGCGTTAAAACCGAACGAACCTTATAGTGCTCGACAGTGTGCAACAACTCTGTGTTGGAGAACAGTGAGCTGAGAGCTAGTTAGCAGTTAGCAGCCAGTCGACAGCAGTGTCTCACAGGCTAACTGAGCTAAAAGCTAATGGAACCCAAAGCGATATCAGCTGATTAAAATAAACTGTTCAGGGGGACATGAAGCATTTAGCAGTTGAACTGCAGGTTTGGAGGTAAAGCACAAATACTAACACTTTTGACGAACAACTGTAAATGAGTAACAACACTTTGATTTTGGGACAGTTTATGTTTACATCGAGGGAAGGGGGACGTGAAATAAGTTACTCTGGAGATTAATTTCATCATGACAACTTACCTGCAGCTTGACGTATCCAACACTGTCTCCAGTAGGTACTGGGGCGGGAATGGGAGTCAGGCCAATCCCTGCGTACTCATTGCTGGGGTCATCTTCTCCATCAAGAGGGCCCACTGTCAGCGTCACTGTCGCTGGAGTTGGAGGCAGGGGAAAAGCAGGCTGGGGGGTGGGGGGCAGTGGCCTCTCCTGGATCCAGCTACCTTTACGGGAGCCCATCCCACCTCCCGAAGACTTCCCGTCAGGCACGGGGAGCGCGGGCAACGGCCTGCGGGACAAGGAGTCTTGAGATGGCAGGCGGGGGCGGCCCTGAGCCTGCAAGAGGAGCGCGCTTTCCTCGAGGGAGCGCTGGACCAGCGTCAACAGCCCTTCAGACGGAGGAGCATTTCCAACAGCGGAAAGCGCCGGCAGGAGGTCCGATAAGCGAGCCCATGCCTGCTGAAGAGGCGGCGGAGGATCATCCGAGTGACTGGCTTTCCAGGTCGACAGGATTTCAGCCAGCGAAGTGGCCAGATCCCTTGACGACAGAGTGGAGGCCGAGCAGGAGGCTGCGCTCAGCACCGAGTGGACGAGGCTGCAAAGCGAGGCTCTCCACTGCACGTCGCCCGAACCGTTGCTCGAGACGGAGAGGCGGCGAGTAGAGGTGGAGGAGGAGGACAAAGAGTGCGGGAGGACTTCGACAGTCAAAGCGGGCATGTCATAGATGCCACAGTCGGGCTCGGAGGAGTCCCGTTTATGACTTCCGCTGCTGGCTCGTTTCTCAGGTCCGGGGACACGATAGACCTGTCCAACCTGGGACGCATCCTCGGTAAGGAGGCTGGCGGTGGACTCTCCTGGGCCCAGAGGCACACCTGGAAGCGTGGGGACACTGTACACGTCGTCATCAACTTCATCAGGCTGGACATCTGATGTGGACATGTTCAGAGCGATAGTGGGGACATCATAGACCTACAAGTGGGGGAGAGCACAGAAGGAATGTTTTGAAAACATACATTTTGTGTACACAGGGTCATCACTTCAACAGTTACATGCAAAAGCTAAGAGTCTGCAGTCCACATACGGTAATTGCAGGCAAAGAGGGAAAAATAATCCGACAGCTGGCAGACATATTCAAGCAACATTAAAAAGGGGGAGACCACTGGGGGCAGGGGGCTGTGGTATGGCCTCGGCATGGCCCTGACAGATGGGTGTGACTGGGAGAAAATAGCAGCAGCGTTTGGACTGGATAGACAGGCTCCCACAGCAGACAGAGACAGGTGTGGCCAAGCCTTGAAGGGGGGTAGGGACACACCGATGGTGGAATGTGGGAAGAAATGGTGACAGCGCAGGGTGTTCGATAGTCATCTTTTGTTGTTGAAGCGCTTCACGTGTACAGACATGAATCCGACACAACGGTTTACCCCTGTTCCCAGGTTTTTTTGTGGTAAATCACAACTTTCATAAGGGTTGTGGTTTCACTGTCACTTTCAATAAAGGAGAGCTTAATTATATGGATATCACATGCAGGAGCAAAAAACCAGCACAGCAAAAAGCAAAAACAGCACCAATGACAGTTCAAATCTGGACTAATTTTATGCAAATACACAAAATCAAAACTTTACAAGGTCAGAATCTGACCTGAAAAGATCAAAAACTTGTCAAAATGAACAAAGTCATAATCTAAGAGGAAGTCCATTTAAAAAAAAAACATCACTTTTAAAACAGGTTGGTTAATTTGAGATAGCCAAGTGTTGTCTTTACCTCTGTCTCAGAGTCTTGTGGTGGGAGACTGCGAGGGGTGTCATAGATGCCGTCATCGTCACCGAGGGAAGATTGGACCGGACGCTGCCACCTGCCACTGGGAGGGGTGTCATACACCTGCCCAGGCAACGTCACACAAAAGCAAATTAGCATTGCAGGCCTTGGTCTACCAAACAATGTATTTTTTTTCCCAACATGCTGATGAAACATGCAAATCCAGTCAAAAACTCCATAAGAGAAAATGCATATTTTGGAGCAATTTAAATATGTATAAACCCACCAAAGAAACAATAATATGAACAAACAACTGCGTCAACAGTGCAGTGCAGTAAGTGTAGTAGCCATCACAAACCTGATCATCAACAGGATCTGAATAATCCTGATGTGCTCCTTTTTTGTTATGCACATTTCGCATTTTCTCCAGGCCATTGTTCATCGTTTCCTCCTTATTCTGGGGAATTCCGCTTTGTTTGTCCGCCTCTTTCTGCAGACCTGCAGGAGCGACCTGAGCGGTGGGTTTGGGGACAGAATTAGAATCCGATGACGGTGCTGCTTGCTGTGCATCTTTCCTTGTGACTCCCCTCACCGGAGGTGCCGGTGGTGGAGGTTTGCGGGCAAAATTTGGTGATCCGGGAATCCTGATCTGTCCTGCTCTCACCAGCAAAGGGGAGCCCCGGTGACATGCCAGGCCGGGTTTGCCCCTGGTTGCAACAGGGTTGGGTGAAACTCCCTTGATCAGAGGTCGGGGAGATGCTTGGGCTGCGGTTAATGGAGACGGGTGCTGATGGGCCAAAACTGTGGCCGGAGTCCTGTGAAGGCTTGCTCCCACGGCGGTGGGTGTTTGGTACATGCCAGGCGTGTCTTGGCTCACTTTGGGCTGGGGGCTGCCGGGTATTCCTCCAACAACAGAGGGGCCGTTAGAGCAGACGGCTGGGGCCACAACTCCTCCTGTTGGGGATTGGTAAACATCATCACCTGCGAGTGGGGTACCTTTGGGCACCAAGTAACAGTCGTCCAGGTGTCCTGTTGTTAGTGTTTCTCTAGGGACTAAATATGTAGTGTCATCTGGTTCATCGGCTGCCCTTGGCACTCCAGTGGGGGCGAGGTACACAGACTCTGAAGCCATGAGAGCTCCTGGCTGCCTGGCATGCTGAGCCGCCGAGGGCATGGGACTTACAGGAGTCTGATAAAGTGTTCCTGTCATTTCCGTGCCTCGTCCTCTCAGAGAGGGTGAGC
>OMLP01016219.1:0-15599 GCA_900302685.1 Spondyliosoma cantharus
AGCATCACATTGACAGGGGATATAAAAAGTTGCTTTATGCTGAAGCCATTACGGACAACACAGAGGGAAAATCACAGGCGACAAACAAAGTCAGACACAGATACTCTTATATCCCCGTTCATCCTCTCGACTCATGAGAAGGGACTCTTGTTCTTCTTCTGGTAAGATGTTGAACACAACACCTCACTAAGAATCTTTATTGGCACAGATCCTCAAAGTCCAACTACATTTTAAACCAACCATAACTGCTTAACCTAATGTGAGACCACCAGATTTAGGATCTACTCACTCATAGATACCAGCCACCTAAATACAGATGTTTTTTTTTTTCCTTGCAGAGAATTAATGCAATGTTAAAGAAAAGGGGGAACACATTTCTGGATCTGTCCCTTTATTCAGATTAGAACCCAAAGTTAAAGGGCTCTATTCGGGGCCGAGACCCATCCTCCATCTAAGTTTCATAGATATCTGTTCAGTCCAATCCTGGTAACAAACCAACTAAGCAACAGTCATACAAACAGATACGGGTGGAGGTGATGAAAATAAAAATCTTAGTACTAAAGTTATAGTTATAGTGACACCTGTAGTTACTGGTTATACACCTTTAATGCAGGTTCTGTTCAAAACGACATGTGCGGGTGATGAAAACATGGCTGCTCTGTGTGAAATGCTGCAGAAGAAGAGCAACTCCTAAGTCTGTTTTTAACACCCGTGGGTTGAGAATCCTTTACGGCACAATGTCAGTCAACATCTAGCTTTGGTCTTAGCATTCTAATACTGATGCACTTGAAAGGCAGACTGTGCCAGTAACATGTAAACTGCTATATAGAGGGGTCATTACAGAATGCAAGTACATAATATATTTAATGAAAGCATTTATTAAAAAGCATTTCACACAATATAATGCTAATCTTAAAGCTGCGTTTCTTGATATCTTTGGCCATCTGGGGGCAGCACAACAACATTTAGACACAACAATTGCTGTTTCCCCATCACACCTGCCAGTCTGGCTCTACTCAGCTTGAAGGTGTTTTCTTAAACCAATGATGTGCTTGTCCCGATCCCCGCAGAGGCTATCTTTACGTTCTGTTTTGGTCTTCACAAACAATCCCGCTCTTTTGCTGCTATTAGCAAGTTGCTAGCATAGCCACTGAGCAGGTCGCTGCCCAACCCAAATATTTTTTTTCTTATGCGAGTTAATAAGTTACACTTCATTTGTACAGACCTTTTTTCAAAACCAGGTTTACAAAATGATTCAGTTACTAAAAAAAGATGATGGAAAGCAATAAAGAATTGGCGGATAAATGGGTCTTGACATGAGATGTATCCAGATTGTACTGACATGATGTCACAAATCAATGATGACTATATTGCTGTCATTTCAGCCACACCACCGAGCCATAAGCAAAACTTTACATGCACTATGAAAGCTTCTCTAAATCCAGTCAGAGCCACAGTTTAATCCAGTCTGGTTTGCAGGTCACACTCTGAGGTCAACCCCCCCCCCGTCCACAAGATGAAAGCATCAGTCTCGGGCTTTAAAAGACCTCATTTTAACTGAGCGTCTCCTACGGCAAGGATGACTTCAGTAACAGTTTGGATAAAGAACACCATCATCACCACCTCAGGAGCCTCTGACACAGCTTGGATTCATTCATATTAATGAAGCTAAATTACCTGCGAGTGTGCTGCATGTGTGTGTGAGTGTGGGTCTATTTTAGTTAGATATAGACCGCTCAGCTCAGCGTGCCCTTGAGCTCTTTGTCTCTGGAGGTGTGGACAAGTCATTACAGCCGGACCGGGTGCACACACAGACTCACGCACATCAATTGGAATGAGTCCACTGGGATGAGTTTGGTTCGAGCAGCTAAATAACCGTGTGGCCCTTGTGCTGCATCTGTTTAGCCAAGCAGAAGCCACAGAAAATTATAGTGTAGTAGTAATTTCCCACTTGACCGGGGTTTTTCCAATAGGTGACAATACATCTGAAGAGACTTTACAAAGCAACTCAACCTTTTTGACTCTGGCTTTCTTGATTCAAGGCTCTCAGGAAATTAGTGGAGGAAATAGTTGGGAAGTGGTTGTTAAACTAGTGCTCTCTCTCCAACACGGTTCAAGAGGTGGAAATGAGATGATGGAGAAGAGAGATGAGAAAATAAGCCTTCCTCCCCTGAACTAATGCCTAGGCATCATCTTTGGCAGGCAAAGGATCACTCCTGGCACAGACCAAACTCTGTCTCTGCCGTAACACGCATCCTGAGAGCAGGCGAGCAGTATTTGATGAAGAGATCATCCAGGCACCTGTGTGAATACAAATGCGCGACTAAGAGACATCCTGCGTGACAGCTGTCGCAGATTCAATCTAGCCTGTGTTCTCGCGCCCCTGTAAATCTGACAGCGGGGACTTGAATGATCTCCGATCTCGACTCAAGGGCACAGGGAGCTCCGGCTTTTTATTGCACCTGAGAGTGTGTTTTCTCAAGCAGCGGGGCAGGGTGAATGTGAATGATTGTATGTACGGGTAGACGCAGTCATGTGTATGCATAAGTGTGTGTGTGTGTGTGTGTGTGTGTGTGTGTGTGTGTGTGTGTGCGTGTGTGTGTGTGTGTGTGGACGTGATGACCTTCTGTTCACATCATCTTGAAATGTTTTCTCTTAGAAGTCAGAGACATGATGTAATTTATTTTAGTTGGTTAGCTGCACAAAGAAAGGCACGGACCAAACTAATGGTGCAGATAAATGTTTAAATTCACATTTCTCTCTCTTGACTATCTCAAGTGGGACTAATTTGCTATAAATTCTGGGTAAATTATCTGTGCCGAACCAAACATTCAACTCCATAGGGCCTTGAGTCCAGCTGGAAATGCTTCAGTTAGCAAAAAAATTCAACATTAGCATAAAATCTTCATGCAGTGCAGGGCGGCGCTGCTTGGTCAGGCTCGGTTTCCTCGAACAGACAACTGACAGCATCCTCACCAGGCTACTGTACATCTCCTGCAGAAACTGTGCCCTCTAAAAACTAATTTTCTCGCTCCACAATACTGTTAAACGACAAATTAGCAGCAATATATTTTTTTTTTGTCATTTGTTGACACTGATAGCATGGCTCTGTTCATGGCTGACCTTTTAGCCTTTAAGCGACTCTATCGATCAATTTGAAGCAGTTTACATGTTAATCACCTTTTCTTTTCTTTCTTTTTTTTGCCATTTGTGAGCGGGTCATAACATGACATGAAAAAATTACACCTTCCTCGTCTCTCTTGGTCGTCTATACAAGCCTGTGGATGATTTGTTTAAGCTGTTAAATGCTGCTGGACTGTGGATTTCCTTGAGAAGGATGTGACTTAAGATGTGTTCTTGAGTGACTCCGCTAACAGCGAGCAACAGCAGCTAACGTTAGTTTATAAATGGAGTCTTACATAAACTAAGGAATGGCTTAGTTCCAGTTCCACAGAGCCCCTTTAAAATAATTCTGTCTTTATTTACTGGGCGTCGCTATCAGTCTATCTCTCTGAAAACGGCTCGTAATATGACCAGGTAGCTTTTTGGCAGGGCTAATGTTATGTGTTAGCTAATGTCAGGGCACTTTAGAAAGCTGTTGCTGTGTACCTGCGATCACGACAAGCATGCTAGTTATATGCTTTTATACAGTTACCGTTACTCTTTTAGCAGCATTTCGAAAGTCTTTCTTTAAAACTGTATTCTACACAGACAAGAGAAAAATCTCCTCTTAATTACTGCTGTATATTGTGTTTTCCTGCAGTCATTTTAATGTTTAACAAGCTAGCCATTAGGCCTTAAGGCTAACTTTTTGAGGCTAATGTGTACCGTTAGCTAGTACAACCGTCTTAGTGACTTTAAATTTACTGTTTGAGCCTTTATTTTACTGTTGTATTATTTGTACTAGAATAATTCAATGTATTGTTTTTGCTATTGTGACATAATGTTGATCACTGCAATAGGCCACTTTTTTTAAGGCAATTTTCTGATAAAATAAAATATATAAATAAACAAAAATAGTAAAAAGTTATAGTAAAAACAAGAGTTAGTCTGAGTCCTAAGGGAGATTTCATATATCAGATAATCAACACTGTGTTGTGCATCTTTAATTTGATTTATGTGGATCGGCTTAATCTGAGTCATGTCATCTTTTATACTGGATGTTAAAACCACACACACAGTTGAAAATTCCATAACCATGCGAGCGTACCACTCTGTGAACTCTTTGAACTGAGCTACCTGCTCTGATCGAGTGTATGATGTCCTGCACTGATTTCAATCAGGACTTGAACCTGGAGGCTTTACGGTGGAGGTTTTTGTCATGGTTAAAAGGCGACACATGGATTAATTGCTCACCAGCCTGTCCTTCATTAATGAATTTCTTGTACTTTGCTCTTTCGTCCTCTTAAAGGAAAATGGTTACTTGGCAGCACACAAAATTGGCAGCTGGTCCCAAAGCTCCTGAGTATCTAATACAATTATTTTCATTAGACCTGCTGAGTTATGGTCCATTAAGGAGAACATGATGTGAGGCTTGCTACTCTTTCAGCTTGACTGTGCTCCATGTATTGCACATTGGGAATACAACTACAAGCAGGTAAATATTCAAAGTAAAGAAAGTAATATTTTCACACCGCTGTGGAACATCTCAACATTTCTAGGTGTTGATTTTTGCATTAATTCATAATGAGCGTGTTGCCGTAGCCTGAGCTACAGATACTTTAGTCTTTCATCTCTCGTGAACTGTTAATACACTTTCCTCCTTTTCCGCTTTGGCTTTTTTTTTTCATGATGTAACTATGTGGCTCTTAAGTGCAACGCTTTGAAACATTTTAACCCCTCGAGCCGGTCCGTCCCTTTAACCTAACCTCAGGGCATGTGAGTCTGTGCACGCAGCCGATAAATAAAACTGGCAGCTGCCACCTGCTCGAAACTCCTCGTACATCTGCTCTGAATGTTGGCCTCCCCGTTCATCAGTTCACACATCGAGAATCACACATGGTGCAGAGCTACAACTGCTGTAGCTGACTGTGATAATAATTTAGTTGAGCAACAGATAATGAATGTGCAAAAAATTTAATATTTGATTAATCATTTAAGACAGCAGTTCCTAACCTGTGGGTCGTGCCCCCCCCCCAACCCACAGAGGTTTGCAAATTAAATCTGAGACCTCGTCGGAGGATTAACAGGAAAAGAAGAAAAAACATTTCCCGCTGCTTGAAATTATGTTCATTTTTAAGGTGTTCCTTAAAGTTTATTCCATGAAAAGAAGTTTAAAAAAATAAATCAATCTTTGATTGGACTGGTCACGACAGGTGTATATAAAACCAGTGACAGGGAGTTACAAGTACACATTGTTTCACTTTGAGGGATAAATAGGTTGCTTATGTTGTAGTAATTATTTTATCTATTGTGACGTTGTAGTTGCTGTTGGAGGTGCAAACAAACGAGACCAGAGGTACCTCTCTGAGCAGCGAAGACAATGTGGTTGGTTGCGCAACACATGTCAACCTGTCATCCAATCACACATTGTTATCCATTCAATTGCTCGAGCCTGCTACAAACAAAAGTTGATAAGGATTGTCTTCGCTTGTGATGTATTCTTAAATCCTCCTCAAGAATAGCCACCATGCGACTTAACACGTTTATTGGTGCCACCAATTTGGTCAAATTTAGCAGATTTTTAATGTAACCCACAAAAACGGTTTGAGGTATTATTGGGTGCAGTTAAATGATTTGCTGGTGCCCCTCAATTAAAGAGTTAGGCGCACCAGTGCCACAAGTGTAAAACGTTAGTCTGGAGCCCTGGAACCACAATGTTCTCCTCACCCTTCTCAAGTAGTTTTATTGCCTCGATCCAACCAACTGTGACTGTACGACAAAGGCTTGCGGTTAGCTGTGCTTCTCCTTCTGTGACAAGTCAAAATATCTGCTGTGAGAGATATGGTAAGAAGGATAATAGTTCGTTGCAGCTCCAACTTCAATTTAAACAAATATTAATAAAACGGTTTAAAATGCAACACTGCCCAGATGAATAATGGATTTGGATCATGAAACAGTGCATCAGTAGATTCATTAATGTTATAAATGATTCATTTACCAACAGATCTGCTCACCAAGCAAAAATATCTCCATCAGCACGCAGCCTCTTTATGTGCACAGGTGCACAGCACACCTGGAGCAATCAGCACAGAAGCACTTTACTCAAAGGCACTCCATGGAGTCCAACCTGAACATCACATATACTTCTTTAGACTGCAGTCACCAAGTAGATTCAAATAAATGTTATGCCCTTTAGGCAGCAATTTCCTGCCTTTGATCAAGTCACAGAGGGAAATGTAGTTTCAGTGAAAAGCACAAAATCTGGATGAAAATGGATTGGAGTTGTCTGATATGGTAAATTATTGTCATATTAGCCCGGGCATAAATAAATGATTATCCTGTGTGTTGCATAATTCAATTATCATGCATGATGAAAAGCTACAGTGCAGTATTTCACAGAGCACTTTAAGATCAAATAAGGATTGCGTTTTCTTCCCTGGAAATTTCAGATTTACATGCAAATGCTGGCGCGCAGAAGAAGAAGAATGAGGCACAGTGCAGAGGACGGATTTCAGAAAAACACTGCAAAGTAGCCTGCACACACATGGATCTCAACAAGAAGTTCCTCAAGGGATTATCTCTCAAACAGGAGATATTTGTAGAACAAATTCAGTGCCAAGTAAGTGAAACTGAAAGGGGAAAAAAAGAAAAATTAATCAACTAAACATAAAACTGGTACTCGTACTCACATCTCTGGTTGCGACGCCTGCCTTTGTACATAGTCATGACGATGAGCGGTACAACACTCTGCTGTGGCCGAGACGACTCTGCTTCCTCTTCCCTGCCCAAAAATAGACAGAGTGCCGGTGCACCTCCAGCTCCAGACACACAGCCGCTTCAGACCATACCATTTGTCAGACTATTCCAGGGGGAGCTCTCGCCTCAAAGACTCCACTCTGCTCCAGATGCAGGAAAACACAAGCTGAACTAAAAATCCTCTTTTTGCCTTTGTGTCCCCACTGATGGCGGGGAAAGGCAAGAAGTTCGATTATGATCTTTTATGGATGTCTCTCTCTCTCCTTAAATGCATTCTTAACAGGGAGAAGATGGATGTTAAAGAAAACAGAGATCATGAAACTAACCTACTGTAGTTTTTTCATACAATATTCTGTATATTCTGTTTCAAGTACAAGGCTGTAACAAGCATCTCAGCCCACATTTTTTACATTTAAAAATCAAAATTGTGTCTCTGTAGCTACCTATCAATTCAATTCAAATCAATCAACATATTAAGATACTATCATACGAGATGATGGAAAAACAAACAATAATCAATACATTTTTAAGTCTATTAAAGCAAAATTATGTAAAAATTGGCATTTTGTACGATTTGGTGCCCCCTGCAGTTTCTGAGTGTCAAAATTCATTTCGTCATAACAACAATGTAACTTGTATCTTGAAGTAAACATGTCTGTAACCCTGTGATCCGACCCTCTCACTGAAGTTACATAGCACAGAAACAAGTGATAGAGGGCCGGAGTGGCTGAGACAGAGACACCATTCACCCTGTTACAAGACACTGTGCTGTCAACATGATATTGAAGCTGTATTCTAAGGTAAGGTAAGGCTTTAACTAATCATTTAATGAAGTAGTTGTTTCAGTTTTATTTATGTATGTTTTTAAATTGTAAAATGTAAACTTCTCTTGGCAGACACGGCCTTCGTTGTTTTCTGAATGTGCAGTGTGACAAAATGACGTAAGTTATATTTTTACCTTAAAAGATCAACACTATTAATTCATCTTTACATTTACAAGTGCCCTGTGTTAATATTCATAAATATACTGTCATAAACTAACTTTGAGGACAAAATTAAGTTATTTGGCAAACAGTGTGTCCCATCACATTGCCAGGAAAGGACTGTGAAAAAAACATGAAATATAAAACTACCAAAATAAACTGGAGGGGGGCTTTAAACACACAGGTATTGTTTGCACTCCATGAGTCATGAATCTTTCCACCTGATGAATTTAAGTCTGCTATTGATTCTCCTTTTAACTTTGGTTTTGTTCTTCACCTTCGCCTGAGGGAAATATTTGGCTCCGTAGCTTCTAAATACTCCACTATGTTTACCAGCTAATTGCTAACTTGGTGTTGCAAAGGAACGTTACGCAGGTTCATAAAAACTTTTGCGTCGTAAGACATCTCAACATGAGATCTGTCAGAGAGAAAATAAAACATAAAATTGCGGCCCGTAAAAAACTAAAACAACGAGCCGAAAGACACATATACAGTAGAGCCAGAGTGACGACTTGCAACACTTTCATGCTATACAATCATATGACCCGCGGCTGATATTGTTTTGTGCAGCACTGAATAACAACGTGAATGCACAATTTTATCACCTAAATATATTTCAATGAACTGATCTGGTCATGTATAGTACTCCTGAGACACGTGTACTGACATGCACACAGTTAACGTTGTCAAATACCAGTATGTTGTTTTTGTATATATATTATTTAAACACTGTAAACATTGCAGCTATTGCATCTATATCATCCCAGTGAAAGTATTATATTAGCAATTTTCTTATACGGAAAGATGACTTTCTCAACAGAGCTCTATTAGCAGGATGTTTTGATCAAAAATGAGGCACATTTACAAGTAAAAGTTATTAAATAAATACTTAAAAGACATAGGAATTAATGGAACATGGGATAAAACATGTACTTATTGAAAACAAATAATTGAATAAAGTGACAAATGCTCAGTATTACAGCAGAAAAAAAGGTTAATTCCGTGTATTCGATAATTAGAATATCATGAAAAATCGTCCAAACATGTCTTGCTTTGTGATTCTCTCTGTTAAACACAGACTCGCACATGCAATTCCACAACAATTCAACAAACATTTGTGGCAGATTAACCAAAAAAAACCCTCATCAAGAGAGTCACAAGTGAATCAAACGCACGCTTTCATCCCTCGGAATGGCAAATCAGCCTCCTACTGCCGAAGTCTCCCATTCATCTCTCTGTTTTTTTTTTTCAAATTTAATTTAAAGTGGATGGGCTGTGGACTTAAGAGATGGATTGAAAAAGCAGAGCGCCCAGGGGGGGAAGCTGCCTACTGATTCCCCAGCTGTTGCAGCATTTGGGCTCTGTTGTAGATGAAGCCTTGTAATTGTGATATCTAATTACACTGACACGGGGTTTGCAGCTGTCTCGCACACAGCCTGACGTCTTAATAGTCACCCAGCTTCTCTGTTCTCGATAAGAAACGACAAGAAACTAAAAGCTTCATGAAAGACAGAGGCGGAGCGTGACGGATTCATTGTTTGAAGGCGAGTCACTGGAATCAAACGCCAGCTTCCTCAACTGTTGACATCTTTGGAGACGCTTTAAAAAAAGAGATCTCTGATTATCTAATGTGAGGAGTGAAAACGAACTAAACCATGCTCAACGTGCTCCTTCCTCTCTTGGGGATTTTCCAGGCTTATTTTGAAACACTTGTCAGCCTCATCTTAACCACCAGCACAACACAACCACCGCCATATCTTCACACAACGCGGTCCACGTGTCTTCAGTTTCCGAGCTGCTTACCACCAGCGTGAAACAGCAGAGACAAAGCACTCAACATGCTTCTTTTCATTGCATATAAATGACTCATAAACAGGAAAACGTGGCTGAATATTCTGCAGGCTATGCTCCCTGCATGAGTTTGACTACTGAGGATCCAAATGAATAATACATGCTGAGGGACAAAATAAGATGTCCCAGTTTTCGGTGGCGGCGCCCTCACTGGTATTCTCTCAGCACCATCTAGTGTTCATGCAGACGGAAGATTCAGGAGGGAAGAAAAACTGGGAGACAGAGCGCAGATACACATTTCTATCCACTAATGAATATATAACCATCAAATTAATAAAACAAGTGTCATGATCTAATCATAGTTTATTGATTTTATGTCCTTTTTGTTGTGTAAATTCTAAATTCTTATTGTTTTAATCTCCCTGTGTCACCTTATTTTACATATATATTATTCTACAAAATTAAATAAATAAACTCTCTCCAGATTTTTAGATTGGAGTTTTGACAGACGAATTTGCAAACTGTTGCTTCATTATTACAGAGAATACAGACATTTTTCCCCAAACGACCGTCTGACACAATTCATCAACGAACAAGTCAGCTTTATGTGACTTGCAGCACTGAATGTAATGAGAAAAGACCTTAAAACACCTCTGATCCATCCTGCAGTATGTGTTTCAGCCACAGAGAGACGCTCAAAGACTGCCAGACAGCTGCTGCACATGAAAGCTCCAACACATTTTGAACCAAATGATGTCAGGGAGGCAGATATGATCACAGCTAGCTCTGATTATGAAAAATGAACCTTAAAATATCAATTCATCTGTGTCCAGATCTTATCCACAAAAGCAAAAAATGCTGAGTTGGTGAAACAAGAACGAAACGCTCCCCCTGTGTGCTCTTCATCATCGGCAGACAGCTTCATCAGGATCTAAGTAGCTGCTGTCTGAGGCCAAACACGGGTGTGATTGAATGTCACTTTTATTAGCGTGGACTACTTAAAGCCATCATGTCGGGAACCCAGTCATGTCTGAAGGAATGAAATTGAGAAAAGCTAACGCTGAAGATTTAGCATCTTGTGGTTATTAAATCTACTCAAGCATGAGGCGTTCTGGTCATTCAGCAGACCGAGCTGCCCGACCCAATCACCTGGATAAATGTTGGCAATGTGTGTTTCTGCAAATGATCAATATGTTGAAATGTTGCATCTGTTTGGGTTAAATTTTCCAATTTTATGTTGTGATAACGCTGTACTTGTTATCATCTGATTAGGTTTAGGCACAAAAAACATATAATTAAGTTAGGGAAAGATCATGTTTTGGTTTAAAATGCCTGTTTTTTTTTGACAACTGGAGATGTCCCGACTTGTCACCAAATATATCTGTCTGATTGTCACGACTTCTCGTCAAAAATACTCGGTTTTGTCGCCACACAAACATGGCTGCTGATGTCCTGACTTCTATATATATATACATATATACATACATATATATATACGTATATACGTGTATATATATATATATAATGTGATGTGACGTGTATTATAACAATGTCAGTATGTTACACAGCCTATGCTATGTACAAATATGAATGTATCAGTTGTTTGCACTGTGTTGTACTGCCAGCACTTCCTTCACAGGTTTGTTTTTTTCATGTCGTACCTTTATTCATGTCACCAATCACTGTGTGTAAATGAGTATAAGAATTCATATATCTAGCAGGCTGCACTCTGTGGCAATATGGTTCATAATCACATATGAAATCCATGTTTAAAAGATAAGGTGTGAGGTTTAAATTTCACAGGGCAGCGCAGAATAAAAGAAGAATAGATGACTTTCGAAAGCAGAGGCAGGGAATACTGAAGGCATACCTCTGGCACTTGTGGTGCAGTGATAATATTGAACTGAATATACTGTGTGTGTCTGTCAGTGTTTACGGGGACGCTATAAAAGTGCAGCCAGTGGAGATGCAATATGCCGAGCTATGCAAAGGAATAGCTCGCTGATATATGTGATTTAAGCACTCACTGCCTTTGTTCAGAAGACACATGTTCACCTGAGACGTCCTTTCCTTTCTCTGGGAGCCTTTGTGGCTGTTGTTTTCCTCAGATGATATAAATGTTGTGGTTTATCGTGTGAATAACAATGAGAGGAGCCTCTTTAAGTGGATGCAATGATGCAGACAGGACAAGACAGACAGGACTTGAGAATTTGTGTTGACAGCAGTGTGGGTATTTCTGCAGTGTGGCTTTTACAAATGTGGTTTATTTTTCTTGTCACTGATCACGTCCAATGAATGAACAAACGGTCCTATTGTAACCCAGAAAGAAAGAAAACACTTTAATGACGCCGGTGTGGAGACCTTGAAATGTCTCCTTAAAAACTAATTAAGCAAACATTAAATGACGAAGCCAATGAGGCTTCAAGGATTAAAAACTCCACCATGTGACACTAGAGGAAATAGTAAAAACTATGCAGAGCACAAGCTGCCGGAGGAATAAACACCCAGATTCCCACTGAATCACTGAAGAGAGCACAGAGATTACATTTTAACTTTTGGGGTTTGAAAGGTGGATTTATCTTCACTCCTGTTTATCAACCTGACTGCAGCAGCAATCTGTGGAGCCGTCCTCCATCGTTGCGTGTAACATTTCCCCGACTGGAGCTGTGGGGGAAGTGGACTTTAAATTAAAGAATGTAAGGTTACAGAGAGGGGATAAAGAAGAGAGAGAAACGTCTCCGGTGAGTGCTGAATTCAGTGAAAGTTGATCTGAATTAAATTTTATTCATGTTAAGATGACCCTCGCTCACTATCTCCGCTATCCTGGAAGTAGTGATGGGTGACCAAATGAAACACACTGTTACCCCGAGTAAGCTTTTCTCTTGGTTTGAACATTGTTGGAAACATTTAGGGCCACAAATGAATGAATTATATCAATTATAATATCTGCAAAGAGAAAGTTAGCTTTAACTATCTCTTTAAATATATTATATGTAGGAATTCAGCATAAAAATGTAGTTAACTACATACAAGCATTTTATTTTTTATTCATTCATTATTTCTCCTGCCTCAAGAAAGTAAATAAGCTTATTACCCAAAAGGTAGAGCTGTTCCTTTGAAGGGTAGTTCCACTTTATTGCAATATTTTCCTAGTTTCAGCCATTAATTCTAGCTGATGTGATAACAATGTACTCACCTAAGTAAATACTGACATCTGAGAACATAGCAACAATAATAACAACTCAACTATCGTCAGGCTTTAAAATATTTGGAGATTTTTCTTTTCTTTTTTTGCAACAAGCTATCTTATTTTGAGTCATATCTGCCTCATTTTGCTCCTCATGAGGTTTGAAGCAAACCAACAGTTCGGCCAGATTATCTAAACTTCTTTATTTTGAGTAAAAAAGGTTGTGCCAGAAATGTGACTAATAATGATCCCACAGTGTACAGGAAAAAAGTGTGAGCAAACTTCTCAAACGAGAAGATGTGCCGGTTTGGTTCATAATTTTACTGTTGGCCATCATTTTTTCCTCCAGATATGTTTTGCTTATATTTGGATTTGAGTATCTGATTTGACGAATCTTCCTATTTTTTTTGCTTTTTACTAATATCGCCAGGAAAACAAGTTTAAGTTTTTATTATCAATAACAGAAATCATTGCCCAAACTACCAAAATAAAACCTCAGACCAGTTACTCGAGCACGTCCAGTTTCACTAATAGGCACAGAGTCTTAGTCATAAAGTTCTGTAATAGTCATATAATTATACAGCAAATCACTGTGAACAAGACTCCTTTCAGTTTTACCACTCCAATATGTAATTTCACACACCAAAAATGCATGAAACCGGGCAAACACAGTGTGGAATTACAGATGTGACCCCGCAGCGCTCTTATTCATATTTAATGAGAGAGCAGGACGTGGAGAGGACTTTTATTTTCCATGGAGGAAGCTGCGAACTAATCAATAAGTAATATAAGGAAGATTTACAGGGATCCACAGAAGGCCCTCCAGGACTGGGCTCTGAATGTTTCCTCATTGTTGCTGTCTGTTTATCTGTCTATCTGTCTGTCTGCCTGCCTGTCTTTATGTCAAAGCTTGCCTCTTGTTCTCTCTGCAGTGTCACATTTCTAAGGTTTTACCAATGAAATTTAACAACATACATCAAAATATGTCCCAGAACTTTTCTCCATAAACACGATGAACCAGATGAAAGCTTGAGGTCTTCAGGAAATATTGATTTAATGTAAGAGGTGATCATTTTAGTTTGAAAAAACAGGCTTGAAGGTCTAACTCTGACTGACTTAATCCATATATTTCCAGTCTTAAACCAAATCCTATTTTATAATTGGTATTGACCCCTCTTTTATGACTCTTGCCTTGCTTTTATATGTACTTCATGTTTAGTTTTTATTGCCAACTTAGTACCAATTTAAGGATTTGGGTTAGTTGTTGGGTAACAAGACTGGGAAAACAGAGAAAGCAGAGATATAGAGTTGATATTGCAATGAAATAAGATCCGGTATCATATATTTTAAAGGAGCAGTATGTAACTTATTCTAGACCTATTTTCTTGAACTGTAGGATGTCTGGCTAGTAGTAATAAGCTAACTAGCCAGTAGCCACATCAATTTAAAATAAAACCAAAAATACAAGCTACCACTGGGGGGTGATCACCCTGGTGCCCCCATGTTTGAAAGACCAGCCTTTCCACAGTGGATTATCGTTATCTGATGTGCGTTAATATTGTGTCCCTACCAATGTTAATACAATATGTGTGCTGTTTGTTGTCATTGTTGCTGGGGGATAAAAAAAATATAAAAATTGGTATAACTCTGGATAAGTAAACAGTCATTACTGTTGGTGCCATCTCACTGGAAAACATATGCATATGACAATTAAAGTAACAGGAGGACTGCAAATGCTCATGTTCTAAATATTAAGGGAGGCCCGTCAACCCCAATATCTGCACCTCTAATCATGTGCTATTGGGATCCATTTAACAGTCAAAATGATTGAACTGAGACACTACCACCAGGACAAAGCACTGAGAATGTACTGTGTTGTGTAAGCAGCTCCCTGTTCAACCCTTGTACACAATAAGTATAATTTAGGCAGAAAATATTCACACTGCAATCAGAACCCCCGCAAAGCAGTGGGACCAGATTCTGTCTCTTCATCCACCCTGAAGCACTGTGCTGACCAGCTGTCTCCGGTGTTCACGGACATCTTCAACACTTCATTGGAGACATGTCATGTGCCAGCCTGCTTCAAGTCATCGACCATCATCCCTGTCCCCAAAAAAGCAAGGACCACAGGACTAAATGACTACGGACCTGTTGCCCTTACCTCTGTGGTCATGAAGTCTTTTGAGCGCCTTGTGCGTTCCCACCCGAAAGCCATAACGGATCCACTCCTGGACCCCCTGCAGTTCGCCTACAGAGCCAACAGGTCTGTAGATGATGCAGTTAACATGGCCCTGCACTTCACCCTCCAGCATCTGGATTCCCCAGGAACCTACGCCAGGATCCTGTTTGTGGACTTCAGCTCTGCGTTTAACACCATCATCCCAGCTCTGCTACAGGACAAGCTCTCCCAGCTCACCGTGCCTGACTCCACCTGCAGGTGGATCACAGACTTCCTTTCTGACAGGAAACAGCAGGTGAAGCTGGGGAAAAATGTCTCTGACTCCCAGACCATCAGCACCGGTTCCCCCCAGGCTGCATTCTTTCTATTCTACTCTTCTCCCTGTACACCAACAGCTGCACCTCCAGTCACCAGTCCGTCAGGCTACTGAAGTTCGCGGATGACACCTCCCTCATTGGGCTCATCTCTGGTGGAGATGAGTCCGCCTACAGATGGGAGATTGACCATCTGGTGACCTGGTGCAGCCAGAACAACCTGGAGCTAAACGCTCTAAAAACAGTGGAGATGGTTGTGGACTTTAGAAAGAACCCAGCCCCACCCG
>OMLP01016220.1:0-13578 GCA_900302685.1 Spondyliosoma cantharus
GCAATAATGTCAATAAGGTGATAGAGATTTTAAAGATAAAGATAGAGATTTTAACCTAATCGGTGGTTTGCATGAATCTTAACTAACCACATTTTATCTTGGCAAATGGGCTCTCATACAAGAAGTCACATTTGAACCTGTTTTGTCCTCAGATCAACAGTAATAACCTTTGTTAAACAGATCATGTCACGTCCTGACAGGAAGTTTCACTTTGGCAGAGTTTTCAGTTACAGACAAAATAATTTAACAAAGAGCAAGTTGTTGAATATCAGTGTTAACAACCTTGAGGTTTAATAAACACAGCATGTTTTGACTTTGGAGCTTCGCCCACATTTCTCTCTTTCTTCCGAAGTTTGCACTTCTTTGTTTGAAGTTTTAATCATTTTGTCTTACATGCTGAGAACATGTAATACTCACACACATTTTTAGCACCGTTGTTATGCAAAAAAATCTAATTTCACATTCCTATTTATACCTTACCACTCTATTCAGTACATTTATTGTGTTGTTAGACCACATCTTAGCGTCTACATTGCTATTTCTGTTTTAGCATCACATGTCCTTGTACAAAAGTGGGTTTAGCTTTACTTTAAACCTGCATGCATCTTCAAACTCTCCGATCTTGAATGTGATTCTTTTAGTGACGCAAGAAGAACAACAATAACCTTTTGATAATTTGCAAATCATCAAAGAAATCTGGTTTATTTCTTGTGGTTATAACTTGAACTATATATACAGATGTTTTTGTTTTTTTTATGGGGGCCCTGTGATTTTAAACAATTTTCAAATCCAATTATGATGTAATGACACAGATAGACTTATTTGACAGGATTTGATTCGACCTTTCTGAATAAGGAAGCTATTTTGGGGAGTAATGTTGAGACAGTTTTTTTATTACTATTATTCTCATCGCTACCTGAACCTCCACTATATCTAGTGCACACCTCTGCTTTAGTTTTCTTTTGCATTTATTCTATTGTCCTTCAAAGTCAGGTTGTCGAGATGTATTCATTCTGCTCAAGCGGTGACATTAAAGGAGCTGAATTGAATATGAATAAAAAAAGAAACATTATGAGATACGGTTTTCTTCTCACCGGGAAGAAAAAAATATGATCTACTCGGCTGCTCCCCCACACAGACTAAATGATGTCCCTCTTGAGGCAAATTGGGAAGCTTTTTCAATCCTGTTGTCTCCCTTTTCCCTCTTGATTCCTCTCCCCTGCATTTATATCTCTCCGCATATAAAAGCACACAGCTACGGTAACCATCTTTGATTCTGTATTTCTATCTTCCACCTGCTCTTATTATGTGTAAAATGACAGGAAGTGACAGGTAAGGGGTCGGACAAAGGGATGAGAGTGAGAGAAAGCCAAGCAGAGTGTGAAAGAGCACGGCTGGCTGGATGAACAGGAAACCTTTCGACTCGAGATAATGCCTGATGAATGATGTCCTCCCCTAAGGCCCAGAGAAGCAGGAAGTGTGGCTCCATATTAATTAGAATATGAATTGGATAGACCCCGTTATCTGATGGCTCATAGGAGTGAGAGCAGCATAATCCAGGCAGCAGCAGCAGCATTGGTATCAGAGGTGTTTCAGCAAATAGTCACAGCTCGAGTCACGTTGCTCTTCTTCAGTCATTGTGACCTTTTTCTGCTTAAAATAAAAAGCAAGAGTTGTTGGATGTCAATAAATCGGTTTCTATAATTGCTTTTACAAATACTGATTTATTTTATTGGTGGGGAAGGACTCTTAAGATAACAAACATTACTGAAGACTTCAGTAGAAGCTTGTATCTAAATTCAATGCTGTTTACGCGCAGATTACAAAATTGACTATTTCAACTTTGTTTGAAATGTGCAAAACGGCGTGCAAAATGTCTCAGGGAGTGTTTGACTCTTTGATAAATATTTAGCTCCACTGGAAATTCTATTTGTGTGTTGAAATGCTGAAAGATGAAGAGAAGCACAAGAATTGCCGCTGACAGTAAGCTGCCGGCTAACACATATCCTACTGGTGCCACAGCTGCTGGCGTAACTCCGTCTCGGACACTTTCTTTCTTCAGAGGTCTATATCACTAAACAAGACTGCACTTGTGGTTATGTGAAGCTGTGCTGTGGCATAGTGGTGCTTCTAATATCAGCACGAGGAGCCAAGTGATCATTATCTTTGTATATTGTGTTAGCATGATAACATTAGCCAATCAATACAGCTAAGGTTGACGGGTATGGGAAGTCTTGCAGGTTCCGAGTGCTACAGGGATGACAAGATGACAATCTTTATACAAGTTGATGAGATAGTTTTTTTCTACTAAAGTGCACCTGTGAAGAAAAATGTCAATTTGTTCATGTTTTAGAATTTTGACCAGATGATGGTGCTTGATGAGAAGTTAACTTTATTTGTCATTCAAATGACACCTTACAGTGCAGATCGGACAACATTTTGTTGCACATGGCTCGGCATAGTACATGAAAAAAAAAAACAGCGGCAAGTATTTACATAAAATTAAATATATCAAATGTGTATACGGGAAATACTATATAAAATATATTGCACAATCAAGTGAAACAGTCCTGAGTGTGTGAGGGAGGATGACGGATGGAAGTTGAGAGATCACTTGAGTTATTACAATTCATCCTGAGGGGGACGTGAATCTATGTACTAAATGTCATGGCAATCCATCAGACATATCCAAGTCAACCTGCAAGTGGCGTTAGAGGAAACGTCAGTAGACTAAATCATCTTGGAACCATGAATGTTTGTGCAACATTTCATGGCAATTCATGCTTGGGGCAATTGTTTGTTTGGGGGATATTTCAATTTGGAGCAAAGTGGTGGGCCAACTAGACCAACCGTCACTGACATAGAGCCATAGTGCTATGTGGCTAAAAAGAAAAAGGAAAAGGAAAAGAGAAAACAAAAAGAGACAGAACTTTCTGAAGAAAAGAGTATAAGTCAGGTGATCATTTTAGAATAACGGTGATCATTTTTATTCTTTCATGGCACAAGGTGTTTAAAAGTAATCTGTACAGGACGTATCACGGCCTTCCACAGCCTGTCTTGTCCTGAGTTGACAGTGTTTTTACATCGTTATCACTGACTTACAGAAATGTCATCCTTGGTTTTCAGTGAACCACCATCAGCACGCAGCATCTTTTACAAAGTTCCTGCAGTCCTTTTGTGTGGCATGAGAGCCTGCTGGGACCAGGTTCATTATAGCCTGTCTCATTACAGCAGCCCCCACAGCCAAGAGCCCTGGGAGGTGGTGTTGGTGGTGGTGGAGGTGTAGCAGGGAAGTCAGAGCTCCTTGTTTTAGCTCTTTGGAAGTCAGTGGTTGATTAAAACGTTGCGATGTGGAGGTTAATCAGCCACTGACCCTCAGGGTGATACTGTCTTTCATGGTCTGTTTTAATCAATAAGTGTGAGCACTGGCACAGAGATGAACTCCTCCACCTCCTCAGTCAGAGCACCTCTACTTCCTTTATACATACTCCCTTTTCTGGTTACTTATTATCTATCCTCTCCTTGCGGATGTCTCGATGTCGAGGGATAAAAGGGCGAAAGGTTGAATTCAAAAAAGTACTCCGACATGTACCTTGTAGTTCAACACGCTCGATGTAGGTCTCACATCTCATCTGCCAGGAAGAAGTGTTAGACTGCAACTTCCACATGATGTGTCTAACCACAGGAACTAATCCATCACATCCTGTGGAGATGCCGGCTGACATGCTGTCAACATGACTACACATCAAAGTCAAGAGGCGAGGTGGGTTTTTTACACTTACAGTCAACTAAAAGAACTAGAAAATAACACCTGGTGTTCTCTTTTGTCCAACAATTAGATTTAGCCAGCAGCAAAATTCTTACAGCTAATTTTAAAGGGACAGTTCACTCAAAAAGACAGTTCCTCTGACCTGTGGTGCTATTTTTCCATCTGGATTGTTTTCATGTCCTAGCAATATCTGCCTTCTCAGCAACGTCTCATCTTAGAAATCATGATCCAGTCACTCAGGGTTATCCACAGACCTTGCTGTGTGAAGTTTCACGTGGGAACTATTTTCTTTTTACTGAACTACACCAACCAACTGTTATCACTGCACAGAGGGGAAAAGGCATCTACTCATGGATGAGAGGCTAGTTAACAAAGCTAACTCAGCTAGCTAAAGTTACAAAGCTACTGCACTGTCCCGAGTACAAGCACTTCTCATCTCCACAGCCGATATCTCGAAGAGATAACAACTCGCAGCAAAACAATTAACATGTGGCCGCATTATCAGCTGAAGTTAGGCGAAAGGAGAGTTTTGAGTTTTGTGAGCTAGCTAACAAACAGGACCAGCTGTACACGGTTGCAGTTACGGGTTTTGGTGAACCTCACCTAGCTGACTGTTCGGTGTGTAGTCTTACTAATTATGTATTTTTACAGGTCTCATACTTGGTTAGTTTTATGACCAACTGTGACTTTCGAGAAGAAAAATCATCTTAAATTAAACATCATATGTGGCAATATTTGTCTCTCTCCGTTCACTACCGTACATATTTTCTCTGAAATAAGGTCCTTTCTTCCTTTATCAATGGGAGAAATGACCAATCAGTAGCACAGCGGGAGAAAGGGTTAAAAAATAAGGGAAATCTGGAGAGTTGGGGTGTTTGGGGTTTCTGAATGCAGGTTGAAAGGGATGTGCGCTCCTGTGATGAAGCTACTCCCCGGCAGGATTAGGGGTCTGTGGAAGTCGTTACGTCTGGTTTAGTGTGACGTCCCCTGGGTTCTGCTGCCGAGAGTTAGTATCAACACCTCCACTGTTTATTTGGACCGCCACTGAACTCAGGGTCACTCAACCTCGATCACACCTAATCCTGGTGATGTGGTCTGAAGACACACACACACACACTCACATTCATGCATAAATATACACCTATACACCAGGGCCCGAGGAGGGAGCAGAGAGTTTGAAACTACCTCAGTTAGCGGAGGGAGCCAATGAGAAGCAGCTGCTGTGGCGCTGGATTCGCTTTCTCTGGAGTGTTTGTAATGTCAGCAGGAGGGACAACATTGTTATCTTTACTGATTGTGGTTTAATCCCCACCTTGTGTGCAATTTAATATGTTTTTACATTCTGTTAAGTAGCAGAACAATTTAACAGACCTCTGTTTCTTCTTGATCAATATTCAGTAATGTTATTCTCATTGCCCTGACGGTGTCTTTTATTCACCGATGTGTCTGAGCCCTGCAGAGGCCTGAGGACTGATGCACAATGGAGGTTGAAACAGAATCAGAGGGTTTGTGATCTGCTGAGTGCGAGCGAAAACAAAACATTGCTTCCGACTCTCGTGGCTCTGGGATAATTGAAAATAAACAGCCTTGTGTGTCGCAGTGCTGCTGCAGACTAAATACTAATTTGTGCTGCAGACAAAAGAAACTAACAGAGCCTCAAATTCTGCTTTTGTGTAACTCCCCTCTGATAAAAAAAATAAATAAATAAATGCCCAATGGGTTAAACCCCAGCTGAATGTCTTGATTTCTTCTCAAAGAGGCTTATTTAAATGTGTCCCACAGAGCACTCACTTTTTACTTCTTAGGTACTCTTTCATTGTGAGTCCAGTCTCATTGTCAGACCACATTAGCATTAACCACTGCTGCTGAACTGGACTTCTCCCCGGCAGTAAAGTGACCTGCACCTGCTCGGTACCTGGTTTGGAAGAGAAGAAACGAGCATCTAGAATTAGATTGTGGAGGAGTTCAGTTTTATATGAGTGAACAATGATTTTCTCGATTCTCTGGACTCTGTTTTAGGCGAATACGCTGAGCTTGTTTCACTCATTGTGACACAACTTTATTTATGTAGAGCCAAGCTGAAAACCCTTTGAAAGTGCAGATGTTTACAAAGCTTCACAATCACTACTGCAATATTTCAGTGATTTAAAGGGCACAAAGAGTTTGGGATAAAATCTTTTTAAATGTAATTAGACTGAATTATAGTTTTTTCTTCTTACATTTTTACAATTAACTATGAACAATCATTATTAGCAACTGTAAAACAACAACAAAACAATATAATGCAACTTTTTCACCTGAAATAACAGCTTCAGAATCATTTTGATGGTACAGTGTCTTGTAATAGTGTGAATGGAATCACTTGTTTAAGCACTGTGTAACTTCAGTGAGAGGGTAGGATCACAGCATTACACAGCGTTCAACACATAACATTGTTATGATGTAATGAGATTTGTTTGTAGTTGAAACTGTGGGTGGGCGCCAAATCACGCAAAATGCCAACGTCTACATAATGTTGCTTTAAATTCACAAAGTAATTGGCTGAGTTTGCACTGAAAAAGGATGCACATAGGGTAAATACAGTATGCAGTATACAGTAAATATAAATGCAAAACATTTTTGTAAAAATGTATCAATGTCACCTTGACTCTAGAGGGATAAAGACCAAAGTGACATCTTTAAATGTCTTATTTTGTCAGACCAAAACCTAAATGTACTTTACAATGATATCAAATCCTCACTTTCAGCTTCTTGATCCAGAGAATATCTGCCCAATTGGTGATTTTGCTTCAAAAATGAACAGATTATTTAAATAGTTGCCATAGATATGCTAATGACGTAAATGTTCTACTCTTGAACACCTTGTTTCTATCTTCTAAGTTAACTGAGACCTTAATTGTCCACATAATGAAAAATGAGCTTCATCGCTCAACATTAAAAATGATATAAACGATTAATGAGCAGAAACTACGTCAAACAAAACATTATAACCCCAAATTTGTCTCAAGAAGCCGTATGATCTGTACAGCGTACAAAACCATCATCATTAGGAATACACTGTTTTTGGTCCGCATAGCCAACAGATTTCCTGGTTGTCACTCATGCTCAAAATGCACCACATCCCCTTTAGAAGTAACAATGTTTATGTGCCGTCTGCGCTGCATCACATGCTGTGGGTTACACGTTTGATGCATCTTTGATAAGCCCGTTATCCTGTTAGAATTTCATCGCCTGCTTTACTCCATGAGGCAGAGGCAGATAATCAGGGGAACTAATACATACGTGAAGGTTGTTATGCACAAGGTTGTTTTTATCTGAGAGCTTGAGTTTGTAATGCCGACAGCATCATAAAGTTTACTGTTAGCACTGCATTAATGGACAAGGCCGCAGCTGAGTGCATGGATGTTTCTTTTGCCCTGTTTCTGCACATACACTTGAACTGTCATCCGCAAATATATTATCACCATCAGACTAGTGGACAAAATAGCTATTTGCATATTGTCAGATTTGCACCACATTTGATGCCTCCAGCACATGACATGTGTTTAATGTCTTGTTCTAGCCGACTGCATGACAGTTTTTTGCATATGTGCAAGCTTCCGACCAAATCCTCATATTTATTCATACATGTCTGCTTAAAAACACTGCAGAAACTGTCAGTTTATTATAAATATATACATATATTATATCTTAATTCGATTTAATATATTTGTATATCTTATTAGTTGGCTTATACTGAAACAACTAAAGTCTGTTGCTGTCAGCAGTTGCATCTGTCCAGTTTCCCCACTAAGATGCTTATCTTGTCTCCAATTCTCTGAATAAACAAAAGGTGATGAATGAGGTTGGTTTGTTGTTGTTCTTGGTGGCAGCACAGACAGATGGAGGGAGCTTCACAAAAGAAAGATGTGTTGGAATTACAGGCATGCTGTTTTGCTTGAAAGTTTCTGTTTAGACAAATGTATTGAAAGTGAGCTGTGAACGTGGACGTTCAGAGTTTGTGTGAATTGTTGAATCAACATTGTTTCAAGCAAAAAGAAAAGTTTGACAGATTACAACTTTTTACATGAGAAGACTGATACAACTCTTACCTCTACCTCTGTAAGCATACAGCTAGAAGCTGGTTAGCTTACCTGAGCTCAAGGACTGGAAACAGGGGGGAACATTCAGCCTGGCTTTTTCCAAAGTGAACAAAATCCAATCTCACACTCAGTACTAGAACAGTACTAGTTCAAATACCTTGTTTGTTTAATAACACAAAGTGGTCTAAATCCTCCCATCAAACTCCAAACTACCAGCGACTAAATGTGCCCTCTGGAGTTTGCCTGTAAACAAAGTTGACATTTGCTTTCATAGATAGCCCATTATTCGAATCCTTGACAAATAAAATGTATTATAAATCCTTCATTGTTTACAACACTGATTGCAAAGGGCCTTCGCTGTTCTTCTCAAAAGGCCTTATGGCAGGTAAATATTCACTGTTCAATGCTGCCAGCTGATTTTTGGGGGACATCGCGATAATTACAGAATCACGCACGACCGCAGCTGTACGCATGTGCCATGAACACAACAGACAGACAAAAGATTAGTATTCCCAACTGCTTGGATTTGTCTCTTTTTAGAGATTTTTGTGCTGCTGTCGATACGGAGATGTTATGTTGTTGTTTCGGTGTTTGACCTCCTGTCTGCTCTCTAAGCTTAAGCTTAATTAATGCAACAGGGTCCAAAATAGAAGCTGTGCGTATCTGCACCGGCGTAGGTACGCAACATAACGGACCCAGTGGAAGTCCACACATAGACTAGACATAGCGCTTCCGTGGTGGACCAGAGACGGAAAGAACACGGATCTGGTGGAATTTAGGGGTCATTCGCTTGAATAGTTAATGAGGCTGACGGGAATATTCCTGGTTATTTAACCTTCATGAAGAGTAAACACAAATATTTGAATGACCTTAATATCTAAAACACCAAGCAATGACACTACCTCCATATGGGCATTGGAAATAACTTCTACCGCGTGGAAAATCCCTCTCGTGTTTCTCAGTCTGAAGCAGCACAACAGGGATGAACAGCAGGGTCCACAGCCTCACCAAGACAGAAGGAAAAGTCCGTCCACAGCAGCTGGCACACACCCGCGACTTCGGCTGAAGCTCCTCAGGTCCGTGGTCTCCTCTGATGTTCATACAGGGGAACGACGTCTCTCCAGTGATGGCGACAGCTGGGCTAACTCAGCTAGCTCCCTTTGCAGTGGAAAAAAAACATGCAACCTGAAGCAACCAGTCTCAGAGTCACTCACTGAGAGAACCACATTCTCACCAGTCTGGTTTTGTACTAAATACTGTATATGGTTCATCCAAAAATCATCCTTTTTCTCTGCCCTCTGAAGAGGTACTGAGGCTGGATGAATAATAGGAAGAGGCAAAGCTAAAGCCAAAAGATTTCCACCTCAGTGGCAGTTATAGAGAATTACAGTGATCCACCTGGACCTTGAGTCTGCTATTGTAATCTATGAGTGTTTGTCATGGAGATGAATGCTGATTGTATTGTCCTCCACAGTGAGCGCTAAACGATGTGATGATGACATGCAGCGTAAATCTGCCTCGGCTGTTATAGCGACAGAGTGGCGTCACGTGCCTGGCCTCTCGTGTGTGTGTGTGTGTGTGTGATTTCCTCTTTGACATGCAGAGGGCAGCGCAGCAGTAATTAATGACTAGCTGCTAAATGGTGCTATGTGATCCTACATGGTAATGAGAAGGCATTGGTGCGGGGCCAGCCGTGACAATCAGCTCAGCAGAGAGAAGGCGTAGGGGACATCCGGCTTAACACAGGCCTGAAGAGGACTGTTTGGGTATCAAGAGAATTTATTGCGCACCCGTTTCACCGTTGGTCTATAAAAACACAATTTAGTCAGAGTGTCTCTCTGAGTCAGCAGGCTAGAGGGGGCATCATCTCTGTTGTTTCATGGCTGTGCACTTTTTATTGCAGCTGTAGTTTAGGGTAATTGGAGGATCGGACACAGATTTATGCGAGACTTATGCAAATTCACACACACAAAAGAAATTAAATATCCCTTTAAAGCGCGTGTGTGATATCATGGCAGAGCACTCGCTGGAGCCGTGATGAAGAGAGATTGTTTTCTGCAGCTGGTTATTGTTTGAGATGCAGCAATGCATCCGACTGGCTCAGCTGGCAGGGAGGTTTCATTAAAATACAACTTACGGTGTCAGGGAAGCTTTTACTGTCATTGGTTTGTGCATTGCAATATCCTCGCAGTGATGGTTATTGCAATGGCATCATTTGACTTAAACGCTCCTGAAGAACTAATGAAGAAGCTTTTCGGCTGGTACACTTCAGCAGAGGAGCACTCTGAAAATGTTAACTAATGCTGACACACGGCGTAATCAATCAATGTTATTACAAAGTTCTGTCTCCCTCATAGCTGTATCAAGGGGTAACATATCAAGTGCACTCAGATTTGATTGTTTCTTCTTGCATGAATGGAAACAAATTCAAGTTGGCCGTAGAAACTTGTCTGAACATTTTGAAGTTTAAAGAGATCTTAAAAGAGAAACACTGTCTTGGACTGCGATCACCGGCTTGGCAGCCTTCTCGCCCTTAACTCCGGCACCATCCACCAAGTGAGGTCATAATCATGTAATATGAATGTGATATGACATGTTTTATGGAAATGTCAATATGGTATGTAGCTAAAAAGAAGTAGTTGTGTACTAACGTGAACGTATCGATGGTTTGCAGATACATTAACTGCCAACATTTTATCGTGGCAGGTGACAAGAAACTCAAGTGATTCAATAATGTTGATAATATACTGTGTATATGTAGCTAAATGTTTGATTTGAAGGAGACATACAATTTTCTTCTTTCATAACTTAACTTAGACATTAAGGTTTGAAAAATTGTCTTATTTCACTAAGACAATGTCATACATCATTGGTATCCTCTGACAATGTTGCACCTTGTCCTGTCAGTCACAGTAAACGTTGCACAACACATTCATCGTCCATGTCAAGTTTACTTACTGGTCCTCCCTGATTGGTTTAAATTTAGCGTATTAGCTTGATTAACTGTCATTTGGGTCAATAACATTTTGTCATTGTTCAAATCTGTGTTGCCAGTCTCATTTTGTGATGCAGTTTGAGAAAACAGATGAATGTTTTGTAAAATCCGTCCAGATGAATATATCTGGATCATGTTTTTCTGGACGTCATCTATCATCGTCAATGGGTACATGAGGCAGGAAACATCTTCAGGCTTTTGAATATCTGTGCTCATAGTACTTTGATACCCAGGTCCTTCTCTAAATGAGCAGCACAATGAGTGTTCTTGAACTTGCCTTTGTCCCGCATACATTTTTGCAAAAATAGTCATTTCATGATGTTTTCGCAGTGCATATCTTATGTTATGTGCTGTCATGTATAGGGGCAATGAAGGTTTCACCTAATTATTCGAAACCCTTGTTGCTATATATCCTAATTCAGATTTATTTATATGATGTTGTGTTTACCAAAAAGTCTGTTACGACGACTGCAGTTTCGTCTGTGGCCACTGCATGAAGAGTTCTCATCCTGGAAGGCTTGATTACATTCTCATGCAGTGGATCAACCGGAGAACCAGACAGCTCATATCACATTCAAATGAAATGCTAATTAATCCGATCTACACGTCCTCACCCCCAATGCACCTTGGGACTACAAAGTCTTGTTTTGTCTGTCTTGCTCTCTATCTCCTCTCCTCCTCTGTCGCTGTCTATTAATGACTAGTCTCGTTCCCTTTTTCCTTCCCTTCATTTGTTGTCTGCATTTTGACTGTTTTTCTTCTGATTTTCCTTGCTGCCATCCGAGCAGGTGCTCCTCAGGCTCGCCCATCAGCCTCTCAATCTTTCAATTTTCTGCCATGGTGAAAAGCACTTAAACTTATCGCTCCATCTGTTTATTACATGCCACCTCCACTTCCTTCTCCACCCCCTTTTCCTTCTCTCCTCCTCTCCATCTGTGTGTTCTCAACAACCTTTATATCCGTCAAACTCCGCCTGCTAATGCCCTTTACGTCCTCTACCGACACTCCCCAGGGTTTTTTTTTTCTAACACTTTATGAATGCAAACTTTGAAAATAGGCTTTTATTGTGGTTCTTAGTGAAATTGAGCAATTATTGAACTTGTGAAACTCGTCATGTTTCCACAAAACCAGGAGTGAGCTCAGAAAACGCTTGCGACTGGTTTGCAGCTTCCTGGATGGCTGGTTGTCTGTTTTAAATTCTCTCTGTTACGCTTGACCTGTAATTGAAAGCACCAGAGATGGTAGCCATATTTCTGCTAACGGGATTGATATCCACGGAGCTGTCAGCTAGAAAATAAAAAGAGGCCGTTTCCCCGAGGAGAGGAGGGCAAAGGGAGTATTTGGAGTGAAAGTGTATTCGGCCTAACCAGCCAGCTCTCTCAGCTTGAAGAGAAATATTACCTCTGTTGAGACGAGGGTGTGTTCATGTGTTTCAAACTGACTGAGAGACATTTAGCTGCTGTTCAAACGTTGAGGAAGATGGGAAACATTCAGCGCTGGTGGGGAATTTCCTCTCCATCAGTATGTAGTTACTTGTGTCATCGGGTGAAAAGCTTCTGTGTAATTATGATTTCTCTCTCCTTCACACTCTGGAGGTCTGAGGAGAAACGGGTTATTGATTCCTCTTGACATCAGCGCTAATTTCCTCTTTGGTGATCTGTTGAAATCACTTTGAGTGACGAGTCATTAGCAAAGTACGCCTGCCTCTGGTGTTACAGCTGCTTTCAAGATGTAAGAGTTGAGACGGCTACATTTTCTCATGATCTTGTCCTTTTTTTCTTCTTCTCTGCCACAGATCACATTCTTCATGCTCCTGTCTGCTGTGTGTGTGATGCTTAACCTGGCGGGCTCCATCCTGTCCTGCCAGAACGCTCAGCTAGTCAACTCCCTGGAAGACTGTCAGCTGGTGAGACCAACACATGCACTCTCTACCTCTGGCGAAATGTCCAGCAAGGATGAAATGATGCTGATCTTAAGTCATTCAGTCATTTTGTTGTCTCTGGTAGTCGATTGGCCATAAGTACATAGGTTTTCTTGAATTGAATGTCTGACCCTGATGGATGCAATATGCCTCAGGAATCACACCCTTCTTCCCAGGAATAACTCAACACCACACAGACTCTTCACAGTCATATTATTGACTTTCCATGGTGCAAATTTACTTAAAGCTAATGAAATGAAGGGTAAAAAGAAAAAAAAAAAAAACATTGAAGCTGGCCATTGCCTACCTCATAATGATAACAGAACCCATTAAGATCAATTTCTATAAGTTTTGCTGTACATTACCAAGGTTTTCCATCAACTGCCACTCCCATATACCAGTTATAGTATACATGTATCTGGTATCGCCGTGAGGCACATCCAATTTGTATCTCAAATCAGGCAGAGTGTCCCCACTATTATTTGCAAGTGATCAGAAGAGATTTTTGGGTCTTAACATCACCAACATATCTGCATGGGTTGCTGTGGTAATGACGTAGGCATCAGTAATTCTGTATGCTGGTAATGTAATTTTCCAATCAGTATCCTCGCTCTCCAAACATTCACTCTGTCAAGTCTCAGAGCAGACAGTTTATTTCAGCATGACCCCTAAAGACTTTGGTCCGTCTCTCTGGATTTGATGCTGTGGGGCACAAAAGATGCTTTGAAATCTGACCAGAGAGGTCAGAGTGACCGGACTGAGACACATCTATAGATTTAAATCGCATTTTAGATCCAAACCACCTTCAAAT